>ML830862.1:0-15682 GCA_009831015.1 Picea engelmannii | reverse complement strand
AGTGATGTAAAATCATGGCAAGTGGTGCGTCAATTAAGTTTGCCAATTCATTGTCATAGGTTGTCTTGTTGGATCTTGATCAACTCCAACAAGAAACATATCCATATAGAATATTGAAAGGAAAAACAAGATGCAAGAAGAATTGTAAAACAATAAAAGACAAACTTATGATGTAGAAGACAAAGGGTGATAGAAGAAAAAAATGAATGGTGAAAGACAAGGAAGAAAGCCTCTCGTTGGAAGAGGTAATGAACAAAGAAGACTCCAGATGAAGATATGGTATGCTTGATGATTAGATGTAAATGAACATATGTAATGGGCTTGTAATTTGTTGGGAATTTAATAAAGAATGTGGAATGTTTGGTGTACCTGAGATGAAATGATGCATATATGTTGTAGGGGTTGCACGATAGGTTGTACCAGAGACCCCATAGATTAATTGGTCCAAATTTGTAAATGTTAGCCATAGGAAAACTATATTCCCCAGGTGTTTAGTAAGCCCTGTTGAGTCAGGCCTACATGGATTAGTGTGATCATGTAGCATGTATCCCTCCTATGCATATAGTGGATTTGGCATCAAGTTGTGGAATTAACCACTAGGTAGGTATGAGGGTAGAAGGTGTACTCCTATCAAAGTTGACACAATTTGTGATATGTTGAGGCATTGTATGGGAAGAAGAAACATTTTTAGATTGGTGGATCCATTTTTGTGATCGTAGAGGGACAAATGATGGCTGAGGATGAAGAACAATGCGTATTCCATCGATGATATTTATGATGATGCATGTGTTGGAGGGTTTGTTGATGTTGGTCAAGAAATATTAAATTATGCCAAAAATAAGGATCATATAAAGAGGATTCTTAATATGGATAATATTGATGGTGACACGAAACTGCATCATGCAGCTTTAGGGGAACACTTGGAAGTGGGATTTTGTTTTGGAAAGGCCATTGTTGATCTTTCAGAATCAAGCACAAAAGTGTGGAAATTATCAGATGTTCCATTCTCTTTTATTTGGGGATCCCAATGAGAACATTTCCATTATGCTCGGGGACATATGCGATTGGTTTACCCAGAGAATTGACTAAAAATCTAATAAAAGCAACTCTAATGTTGATTGATTGTTAGATTGAAGGTAGGATGAGAAAGAATCTATTCTAGAAGTTCCCAATGACCTCATTATATTGCCAACACATGAAGTTATCAGTTTCTCCTCACACACTCTTGAAGTTGAAACAACAGTTTTGAATGGTAGCAATTTTAGTGCAGGAGATAGTGTAAAATAAACCAATGTAAGGAGCTTCTCCTTCCACTATCAAGAAGAGAAGGTTGAACCTTAGAAAGAAACGTATTCATGTGTCATTTTTTGTTGATGAAATCATGGTTCTTATTATCCCCAAATCCTAGGGATAACTAAGAAGATGATGTATCAAGGCCCTCAGGTGGAACGCATGGAGTACCAAGAGACAATTTTACCAGTAGTGTCCATTTCCACATGGAAAGACCCACCTCACCACCACAACTCGAGGTTYKTCACGACARTATCCACCACATTAGCTAGTGTATGGAAGACATTGGGTCTTKTTGCATGAGGTACAAGTCAGGGATTATGGTGAGTGTCATTTCAATATTTGAGGCATTTGAGTTTGTTTCATCTATTACTACTTTTGATTATGTGACGTTTTCTTGGACATTATGCTCTTTTCCTTGTTTCACTTTGGTGGTTGACATTTATACCTAGTAAGTGGGTCACCCTTAGGGATAGGGTTTCTACAAGGAGGTCCTATTGACAATTCATCATCCCATTCCCAACCATACTTGTCACTTTCCACACTTYATCCCCTCATCTCCTTACCTTTTSGKATTTTCGAGTGTACTGACCCAAGAAGGGGTTGTCCCTCATTTCATTGGAAGAAGAGATTGAAGGCCCAGAGGCTTGTAGCTAGAAAAATATAAAATCTTTTTAATTTCCAAATACCTTAATACAAAATATTACAATAGTACCAAAGATATATGAGTATAATAACCAAACAAGATATATGGAACAATATAGAAACCACCACTTTATTATATCAAAACCCTTAGGGTATGGAAACACCATACAATGGATCCTATTAAGGAAGGGATCTTCTCCTGTTCACTTGCCTCTTCGAGGGGGCATCCTCCTATTGATGCGAAAAAAATCTTTTATATGACAATGGTTGAACTATTAAGCATGTGTTGATTAACCAATTAGGAACCTTAAATAAAGAGGAATAAGTTATAAGAGAAACATGACAGCCATATAAACATGTACATATCTGAAACAAATCATACTAACAAAAACAAAACATAACACCAATGTGATAACGGAGTTCGACAATCTCACCTACGTCTCTGGGCCTTTATCTCACTGGGTGAGGTTTATTTATTTATTTTTGAAGATTTAAAATTTCATCACAATAGTGTCAAAAGGTTACAAAATTGATCTGGTCTTATTTTACCAAATCTCTAGAACCCAACAAAAGAAATGACACTCAAATCGGATGATCGAAGCTCACAGAAATGGCCTGCAAAGGTGCGCTCTTCAACAACTTCCCTACATAACAATGGCTTTGGATTGGAAAATATTCAACATAAACTTATTATCAATGTCCCCTCCTAGCCTTAGGAAGGCCTAGTTTATATATATCTAAAGTTGGTAACCATATCCCAACTTCCTACCAAGATCTGACCTAAAAAAGGGCCCAATATCCCCCCAAAAGGGCTAAGAATCTCCAAAAACAGACATATAATCCATAAAAAATCACTATAATAAAGTTCATAACCCACTTCTACAGTAATATAGGGTGCAACCCCCTTTTGGCTGGCCTCTGGTCCTATGAGCACCCTCCATATGGCCTAACACTAGTTGTATGCACTGCCCCCCTGGTATTTAGCCTCCCCCGACCCTAACGCTTGGTCGCATGGAATTCCACATGCCTGTGTATCATCCCTCCACACGTTGTTATGGTTTTAGGCCCCAGACAGATCAACCCAAATTTTAGCACCTTGGTTGACAGGCTAGCCCGACGAACTGGGTTCTATCCCACATTAAACATGCCAACCAACAAACTAACTTAAGTTCATATGGTGGGTAGACCAAAACCTGGGGCTAGTGTCATATTTCACATGAATATACCAATACGCAGGGTTAAGGTGATATGTCATAGGTTGCGATTGGGGGCTAGGGCCTAGCCCCAACCCTAACCTTCGCCAACTCCACATAGAAGCAAGCTTAAGTAGCGGTGGCACCAATAGTGGTTAAGAAATTCCAGGTAGGCGGGCTAGTAGCCTAGCCTATGCCAAAACGTTTCCCAGTGGAGAGGTCTCGGGATTGAACCCCATAACTCCAAATTTTGCATAACCAAACAACCATCGAATGGGTGCCACGTGGCAGCCCATGTCTCGGCCAGGTGGCACCTCACCATTCATCCAAATAATATGCCACGCATAAAATAATCATTGGTCCAAATGTCTTCCACCTTTCATCATACTTTCCCAGTCACTATTTTCCATGTGTCATCGTATGGACGTGCCATGTGTCACCATTGCAAGGGTGACACATGTCACTCCCTGATTGTCCCATCTGTAGCTGCCACGTCAACAGTCTATACACCCATTAAGCTTGTCATGTCAACTCCAACTATTCCTGCCACATCAGTTGTATGACTGTATGGCATGTACAATCATCTTCCATGTGGCAATGTACGAACTGTACAGTCATCATTTTTTGTCTGTTTGGCAAAACGAACAGATTGCCATAACTTGAGCATACGACATTTGTTTGAGACCGTTCAAGTTGCATTAGGTTTATATTGACAAGGTCTACACACACATCCGTTTTGAATCCATTATGAGAAATTTGATTTTGAGGCCCTTTTGAGCCCCATCAAGCTCCTGGATCTGATTCTGGATCACACCTCCCCACTAAAGGATCTTTTGGTCCCCAAAAGGTTACTGACCAGTCATCAAGCTTGGGATAGGCCACCTGCCTTGTTCTCTGTCTGTGAACTCTATCTTGTGCACCTGTCTCATCAAGATCAACTATAACACAATCATGACAACTGACATCATATTGTTAGCCATTTGTACCCTGTCACATCTTACTGAAGCCACTATCATCCATGTAGACAACATTACTAATGATAGCATCAAAAATATGACTTCAAATGAACTGATATGTTTGTAATACTTTCATGACATTAGCTTATCTTGAAGCAAATTGTGATTGATTTTCCATTCTACAACCATCTCATGTTCTTGCTTAAGATCGATTATTTGATTTGAAACAATTATAGGTGTGTTTCTTTCTTGAGCTTCCTTATTTAATTGTTCCATAGTTTGAAGAGATTTATTTGCCTTTAAATGATGAGCATGAACCACATATTCTTGATCTCCTTTGGTTAAATGATATTGATTCTTTGTCTTGTAGAATATTTCTTTATGATCAAACAAGTATGGACTACCTAAGACCATTCCACATTCAGTTAGTGGCACCACATCACATGCTACCTCATCTACAAACTTAGATGAAATTGCAAATTTTAATGTGCACTTCTTTGTTATGTTCATTTGATGATGGTTTCTTATCCTTTTAAGTGTGTATGGCTTATGATGCATCTATGTTATTAATCCAAATTTCTTAACCAATTCCTCAGAAAACGTTAGATTGAGATCCACTATCTATCAATGTGTCAACCTTAGTGTGCCTCATGATGACCATGATGTGAAACACTTTACTTCTACAATCAAATCCTTCACCAATTTTACTTGTCATAGCAACCAATGAGGCCTTAGATTCGTCACCTGAATCCGATCCCAAGTTCGTGGGTTGTGTTGTCCCTACAACTGTTTGCCTCCCCTTCTTATCCTTGAACCACTTCAGTCTCTTCTCAGGATGCAATTGCAAACAACGGTCCTCATCATGACCCTATTTCTTGTAATGCTTGCAAGAGCGATTCTCTTCCTTTCTTCTCACTGAATTTGACTTATTTCCATGCCACTTCCTTTTTTCCTCTTTCCTTGAAGATGATTCCCCTGATACACCAACACCTGTTTTCCCTGCTTCAATGTATGTTGCGTGAACAAAAACCTCATCAAGATTAGTTGGTCCAAACATGAATACAATATTTCAAATATGTGTAGGTAAACCTCCTATATACTTCATAAGAGTTTCTTGGGTATGTAAAGGAATATCTAACATCAATGCCATTTTACGAAAGTCATCTGTGTATTCTTGCATTGTTTGTCCTTTTCTTAGTTTTAAAGCTTTCCATTCAATTAACGCTTTCTCTTTATAACCCAAAGGATATAATTGCTTTCTAAGTGCAGAAATAAAACTTTTCCATGATGGAAATACATTACCCACTTGTTGCGTGCCATTTTGCAACTTGCTTTTCCATGCGATGAGTGTTGTGCCTGCAAGTCTCAATGATTCCAACTTGATTTGTGTGGCGTCATCCTTGATCTATTGCACACTGCAATAAACATCCATCTGTCTGACCCAATTGTCAAGTCTATCTGCATGAACTTCACCATCATACATGCGTAATTCAAATTTAACATCAAGTTTTAATAAAGGCATTTCAATCTTATGTTTATGAACGTGCTTCTTTGCATTGGATTTAGAACTTGAACTTGAAGAAGAAGGAGAAGAAGGAGGTGATGATGGAGGTGAAGGAGGAATTTGAGGAGGATCCTCTCCTTATTCACTTTTTCACTTTCAAGATTCACCAAGAACTGGTCTCTTTCATTCCAAGTAATCTTCATACAAAACCTTCATCATCTCCGACATGGCAAAGAAAGTTTTTTGAAACTCTTTCTCATCTTGAGAAAGTACCTCTTTCAATGCCATCTTCTCTCTTTGTGAAGTTCTCTTTCTCAACCAATCAATGGATTCTCTTCAAAAAGATCGCCTTCACCATGATGTAGCTTCTCCTGGTTAACATGCAAAACTCAAATCCAAACGTCAATTATCTCTGATACCACTTGATCCGAAAAATATCTTTTATACGAGAATGGTTTGCGTTATTAACCATGTTTTGATTAACCAATTAGGAAGCTTAAAGAAAGAGGAAGAAGTTATAGAATAAACATGACATCCATATAAACATGTACATATTTGAAACAAAGCATAAAAGCAACAGAAAATCTCTAGAAATGACACTCAAGTCGGACGACCGGAGCTCCCAGAAATGGCCCGCAAAGGTGCGCTCCTCAACAGCTTCTCTGCATAACAATGGATTTGGTTTGGAAAATCTTCATCATAAACCTGCTCTCAATGTCCCCTCCTAGACTCAAGAAGGCATGGTTTATATAGATCTGAAGTTGGTAACCATCTCCCAACTTCCCCCCAAGATCCGACCTCAAAAAGGGCCCAATATCCCCTAAAAAGGGCCAAGAATCTCCAAAAATAGGCCTATAATCAATAAAAAATCACTATAATAAAGTTCATAACCCACTTTTGCAGTAATATAGGACGCAACCCCCTTTTGTATGGATCTTGGTCCTATGAGCACTCTCCATATGGCCTAGTTCTAGTTGTATGCATTGGCCCCTTGGTATTTATCCCCCCCCCCTGACCTCGGCACTTGGTTGCATGGATTACCACATGCTCATGTATCATATCTCCATGTGTTTTTATGGTTTTAGGCCCCCGATGGATCTTCCCAGCGTTTAGTAGCCTGGTCGGTGGGCTAGCCCTACCAACCCGGTGCTATCCTACATTAAATGTGCCAACCAATGACCTAACTCCGGGTCATATGGTGGGTAGGCCGAAACCTGGGGCTAGTGTCATATTCTTTGTGCATATAGCAATCTACAAGGTTAAGGTCATATGTCATAGGTTGCAACTGGGGGCTGGGGCCTAGCCCTAGCCCTAACCTCTGCCAACTCCACATAGAAGCAAGCTTAAGTAGCAATGGTGCCAATAGTGGTTAAGAACAACTAGGTAGGTGGGTTGGTAGCCCAACCTACACCAAAACGTTTCCCAGTCGAGAGGTCTCAGGTTAGAACCCCATAACTCCAAAAATTTTCATAACTAAACAACCAATGAATGGGTGCCACGTGGTAGCCCATGTTTGGGCCACGTGGCACCTCACCATTCATCCAAATAATTTGCCACATGTCAAATGCTCATTCCTCCAAATGTCTGCCACTTGTCAGAACACTTTCCTAGTCAACTTTTTCCATGTGTTTCCATATGGATGTTACACGTGCAACCACTGCAAGGGTGACACGTGTCACTCCCTAGTTGGCCCATATATACTTGCCACATCACCAGTCAGTATGCCCAGTCATCCTTCCATGCCAGCTGTACAGACCCTGCCACGTCTGTTGTAGGGACCCTGCCATGTCAGCACCAACTGTGCCTGCTACATCAGTTGTATGGTCATATGACCTCTACAGTGAACTGCCACATGGCACTGTATGGACTGTACAGACTATTCAATCACCATTTTTTTACTTTTTTGGCAAAAAAAATAGATCACCATAACTTGAGCATACAACGTCTGTTTGAGCCCATTCAAGTTGTGTTGGGTCCATATCGACGAAGCCTACGCACACATCTGTTTTGAAGCCAATCTGAGAACCTAGAATTGGAGGCCTTTCTTAGCCCCATCAAGCTCCTAGATCCAATTCTAGATCACCTATTGAGCTACAAATCACAATACAATAATTCTCTTTATGTCACATTACATTGACTGAACCCCTTATATAGTGTTACCATCACCAAAGAACATTCTAGAGGAGGAATCTTCTAGAAGTAGAACCTTCTAAGAAGTCATCTTAAATTTATTATATCTAACTACCATAGTGGGCCTTATTTAATATATAATGGACCTAGTCCACCATACATTCAATGACCTCCACTATTATCACTATTGGCCCTCTGCCCCCCCCCCAATACCTCTCTAGATACCTAACATTACATCTCCCTTATGAAAGCATTTTCCTCAATGGTTAATGTACAACCATATACCAGGGTCCCATGGATAAGTGTGGACCATAGTTTTGAAGTAGACTAGAGAAGGAGGGTCCCATTGAGAAATGGAAGCCAACATGATGAAGTAGTCGAACTTCCATTGTAAACTAGGGTCCCATGTCCAATTGCTCATGTGAACTCCACACGAAAGATATCGGCACCCAATAACCAACTGAAAATGATGCTTCCCATACTAACACCTATCATGTGGGTCCAAATAAGAATATCCATCCACATAGTGGGAAAGAGTCAAAGATGAATCTAGATGGAACAATACCGTTGTAGATTATGCAAGATGGACACTGATAATCATAAATATCTCATGATGTGTCACATTGATGTTCTCTACCCAAGGTGGAGTAGAGTCATCAAATAAAATATGGAAGTGGTTGTCATCTTAGAAATGACAACTATCCATATACCAATAATCACATTCATCCTCCAAATCATACTAAGCATACACTTCTTGATGATATTCATTCATGATGTCTCCCATAAGATATCTCTCTTTATGGAGAGCCAATGATCGTTGAGTATTGTGATAACTATCTCTGATTCCTTGCAGGTGGTCATATCAGCTTTGAATGCTTCAATCATGTGTAGAATTTACCTAACTTGAGCATGCATATACATTGGAAAACCCACATATAATATACCAAAATAAAACTCTTGAAATGATTTATCCAATGGAAATGATCTGGTAGAAATATGAGCAACCTATGAAAAGTTATGAACTCTATAGTCTCGTCACTGTCACGAAAAAACCCAAAAAATAGAACAATAAATTACTACAGAAAATCTCAGCTTTTTCCGAAAAAACCCTAAAAAACTGTTGAATTTAAAACGCTGATAACTTTACTTCCCAGAGTCCATTTTGGCTGATTTGTTTTTTGAAATTGGGTATTTTTCTGAGAGGAATTCAAATACCTAATATTTTTTTTGCCAAATTCATCTCATAAAGCTTCATATCTAAACCTGAAGTGCCGCGCCCTTATTTTCTTCCCTAGAAACATTCTACAAAAAAAGCAAAAATCTATTCCCTTCTTTGGCCAAGGAAAGTTCTCTGATACCACTTGTTAAGTTCCAAAAACCTGAATACAAAATACTAAAATAACACCAAAGATATATGAATACAATAACCACACAAGATATATGAAAAAATATATAAATCACCACTTTATTATATCAAAACCCTTAGGGTAGGGAAACACCATACAATGGATCCTATTACGGAAGGTATCATCTCCTGTTCACTTGCCTCTTCGAGGGGGAATCCTCCTATTAAGCTACAACTCACAATACAATAATTTTCTTCATGTCCCGTTACATTGCTTGAACCCCTTTATATAGTGTTACCATCACCTAAGAACATTCTAGAGGAGGAATCTTCTAGAAGTAGAACATTCTAAGAATTCCTATTACATTTATTATATCTAACTACCCATTTATTATATCTAACTACCATAGTGGGCCTTATTTAATAATATAGTAGACCTAGTCCACCTTACATTGAATGGCCTCTACTATTATCACTATGGGCCCTCTGGGTCCCTCCACTACCTCTCTAGCTACCTAACAAATCTAAATCGTTAATCTTCTATATGCTCTCCCATGGATCCTGAGGACAATGAGATGTCTCTCATAAAAAGATGATGGAACCCATGAAAGAATAACTAATAAAAAATAAAAAATAGGGAGGAGCATGTGTGGGTATTGTTTTTATTGCTTAGGTAGAATCTCCACACATGTTTCCAACATGGGGAAGCATGATATGAGCATGGTAGAGTCAAGGTGGGAAATTTTTTTAATTCTTAGGTAGAAGCCCCACCTTGGCTTCAACCTCGAAACATCCTAAAATAATTGAAGGAAATAAATGGGCTTGGAAAAAGGTTGCATTGAAAACAAAGGTGCAACACACTCTCTACAAGGGAACTGATAAGTGAGACACTACAACCCCTTGTATGCCATGAAACCCATGCCCATAAGTCTTCCCCCCATACATGACTCCTCATCCACATGACTTAGAAGGATCCCCCCTCAAGAAACACCCCTAAAATTGAGGTACGATTCACCGAATATGTCGTTTTCTCAAACCTCCCATACCTAAACTTGGCAAATTGCATAGGGTCTTTGAGCATTGGTTTTTTTTGACGAGGTAGTTTGGATATAAATTCTTAGATGGCTCTTTTATTGATTTGATTTAGTCATCATTATTCTTTGACCTGAGGTCCTTGGAGGGCGTATCCATTTGTTTTTGTAGGACCCAACTGGTGGACATTTTGGGAAGAACAATCCTAGCTTGGGCTTCCACGGGGCTTGAATTCCACAGGTTGGATTTCAAGAGCCCACATGCAATATCATGAATAAATTCCTTTGGAGGCCTATAATACATCATGAAGGACCTAAACTAGTCCTTACCACCCAAACATTTTTCCCAAGAAGGCCAAAATGTCACCCTTGAGAGCATGACATCATAGTAGGGCTAGGGTTTGGTGGTTGTTCAGGACACTTGTCACATTTTTAAGGAAGGAATACATATATTGCAGAGAAGAGGCTTGGATCAAAGACACGTGGACTTTGGAGGTCTAGGTTACCCATCTCCTAATCCAACGACTTGAAAAAGTGCCAAAACGATGTCTTACTTAGGGTTTTACTCATGTGCAAATCATGAATTAAAGAAGTATGATTTTGTGTAAAGTGGAAAGATTAGGGTTGTTGACCCCTTTTCTTGTGTTTTACGCTAACTTTTTGGATAGACAATGTCTAAAACATTTTGTATAAATAGAGGTCACCTCTAATTCATTTTTATCATAACTCCCCCTCTTGTGAGAAGTATCCTAGCTGAAATTTGGGCCCTCTTTGGGAAATATATTTCCCTTGCGATCTTGTTATGGTTTATTTATTCTATTGGGAATAATTAGTGCACTACCTCTCTTGGAGCTCTTATCTTCATGTGTGGTGGATTAATCTTGGTAAAACGAGGTTTATCTTGTCATTGCTTGGACTAGGTAACGAATCTATCTTGTTGTTGCTTTATTTCTTGGTTGCAAGCTTGATTTTCTAGACTTCTTGGGGAATATAAGGGTTTACAACCCCACCATATCCATCACTTTTGTCTTGAAATATTTTGTTTCTTAAGGTTTTACTAGGAGAAGTAAAAGGGTTTACACCCTCCTTGTACTTCCTAGCTAACCTTGCTTTCCTTAGGGAGTAAGAGGGTTTACACCCCCAAGGATATATCATTGTTATATCTTGATTTCGTTGAATCCATAACCCAATAGCTAAAGGAACTAATCTAATTTCATTGGAGAAATAAAATCTTGCATTGGTTAATGTGAAAAGTCAGGATTTCGAGGTTGTCTAAATTGGAATCAATTCTATGCTTTATGTGCTTGGTTGAGACACTAGGGAATCTCATTTTTCTTAGTACTTCTTTTTGTTGTTATAACATTTCATCTAAAACCATTAGGATTGTAGAAACTCTAATCTTAATCTCTTAGTAACCTACAAACCAACTATCAAAAGTTGCTAAAAGTTTTCCCCTATCCTCTACTAATCTCAACGCACATTTTGGGTTGATTTTTGACACGTTTTGGTGGTTTATCTATTTGTTGTAACAACTTTTTTTCTACATCCATAAGGCTGCAATTATATATATGCAATATTAATTTCTTACAATCTTGTTTCATGCTAAAGTCTTTCTCTTTCATACTTGAGTTAAACTAGTCATTTCTAGCTTGTCTCTTGCAATCCTAACTAGACTTTTAGAAACTTTATTTGAAGCTCGTATTATAATTTTGTTGTTGATACATATTATTGTTTATTGCTTCAATTAGGGACAACAATATTAACTTTATTTTCCAACATATGATTGGGCTTGTACCTTTTTTTTTCCTTGTGTATTGGGCAGGTACCATCACTCCTTGACAAGTATTCTATAAAGTGACACATCTTCTACCATATATGAGACTCTTTTCAATCCCTTCTTAACTTCCATAATTGAAATATAGGGGGAATCCTCATCATCTCTTCATTTTTCCTTTCATTTCCCTAGGGTCACTAGGATTCCCCCCTTGAGGTGATCACTTCACTTATAAAGTGACGAGAATACCTATCTAAGGTGACAATGGGTAGATTTTTCCTTAGTTGTCTTCATCTTGTGGATTGGGCCGGGATTTTCCCAACCTAAAAATTGTGCGACAACAATGCTAAAAGGATGAAGTTTATATGTATGCCTCCATAATAAATTTGAAGGAAACATTTGCACTAGTTCCTTCATATGGAATGATGGTTGTGACCATTCTTTGGTGAATTGTCGAACATCCCTTGTTGAAGAAAAAGGCAAGTCCATGTTTTTATTAGATTTCACWCATGTATAAGTAACACATAATTACATGATTTTTTATATGAAAGTGYGATGCCTCTACATATAACAAGTGAAAAGCATAAAAAAATAAATGTCGGGCATGACATTAATTKAATGGTCATATAGATTTACTTATTGAAAAAATGTAAGGAGAACATTGTAATAGAAATAAAGTCTAGCCAAACTCCAAGTTTAGAGATTATGAAAGTAAGGACTTAAAATAAAAGAGTTTGGCATGTTTGTCACATATAWTATTTTTAAGGTATTTGGAATAGTCATTTCGAGTTTTGTCTTGTCAAAGGGAAGTTGAGTCAAATTTCATGTGTCTAGGTCAATAACAGGTCATCATGGTAAATTGGAAAGTCATGATTTTTTTTTATAAAAGTTGTTGGCTTGATAAGTAAGGGGGTGCATTATCAGTGTTACCCGACACCTCAATTTTACATCTATGATATAGTATTAATATTTCTCGGAATGGAGAGTATGTCATGTCAATACATTGTGGCAAGTCTGGTTGGAAGAAAAGTCAAGGTTTTCATTGTAGTGACATTTAGTCAGATCAACTTTTGTCACAAATTTGAGTCTATATTGGAACTGATCATTCCAACAATAGACAAGTTTTATTCAAAATTGTTTGTGGGAATCATTGAATGCCACACATTATAGACATGAAGAATTATGAAAAAGATATAATTGTGATGAAGTACAACAAGAGAAATATTTTGATGAAGATGAAGAAGGAATATCAAGCCATTGAATGATCAAGCATACAATACCACTTAATGGAAGACTCATAGTTGCAATAAGTGAAAGAAATAGATGGTGATCCTCAACAAGTGTTGTGGAAAACAGGGATCTGCAGAATTGTGTTGTTCATATCATGTGCATGTTTGAGTCGATCGACATGGTAATGGTAAGACGTTGGTTCTACATTCTTGGAGATATTTTAGCAACTCTAACAAATATCAAGTGAGACTGGAAGATTTAAAAGATATGAGTGAAGTATGTGCTTAATTCTAGAGGAGGAATGCTTGATGTTGTTTGAGTTATTATATCTTGTTGATGTTTTTAAAATCATTCATGGGTGTTTGATGTAATGAAAATCAAAAGAGAGTTGTGGCTAGAAGGAAGTGATAGCTACATGTTTGTTCCTTCTAGTTTCCCTTGATTAAAGACTTTTTTTATGAATGTTGCACTATAAGTCCTCATTGGTAGGTGCAAATAATGTAAGATTGGAATGGATACATCGTGTATGCAGACTGTTTTCCTAGAGAACTGGTGAGCACTGTGGTTGGGTGCCTAGGTGTCTTGGTAGATGGAATAATTTCCATAAGATGATCAGTTGCTCAATGTTCATTGTCAGGTTGGTGTCTATCCTTGGAGTACAACAGGTTCCCAGTCAATCTAAGGCATTAGTGGTACATTTGATTTCTAGCTATTATGTGTTCAATATAACAGTTCCATAAGTGAGTGAAGAAGTATGGACACTTGTTTGATGTGTCCAAGCTCATTGATGGATGTCTTGGTGGAGATCTAGATGAATCAAGTCAAAATGGGTCAAATATGTTATGTTTGGTCTCTGTAAATAGTATATGAATTCATATTAATTGTGAAAGTGAATCTTTTTTCTTAGGCACATAGAATGAAATCGCCATTCAATCATGCATGAGCATTGGTAATTCTCTGAAGGGGGAGGTTGTAAAACCATATATGGAGTCGTGAACACTCGGAGTTGGATGTGCACTTAGGGTGATGTTAGGAGACTGAACAAGGAAGGACAAAGACATGTGTCAGCAAAGGATGGGTGCATCAGTTGCACTAGAAGTTACAGGAAAACTTGTTTTCACATGCAGGAAGAGTGAAAGTGTTTGTGATTACAGGATGAAGGAAAATGACAAAGATGAAACAAGGATAGAGATGTTTTCCTTGATGTCGCAAAGAGTTATTTTGAGTTTGATTCAAGGGAATATTGTGGAAATTCTTATGGAAACATTGGAGATTGTTTGTGGCGGTAGGTAAGATTTCCTAGATATGGACAAATAAGGTAAAAAGTTAAATTTTGTAAGGAGTGTTGAATAAAAACAAACTTGATCATATTTTAATGCGAGTCACACTTTGTAATTGTAGTAAATCTATAATGTAATGTTTTTTATTCTATGAAGTGGTCCTTGAGAAGTTTGAGTTTGTACCTGACATATCCATGAGTGGAGTATGTAATGTATGTAACATGTAAAGGGAATATTGTTGTACGAACTCAATATGCATGTTTACCCCTTTTCCATGTGTCCCTAATGACTTAGATAACTTGTCTACTATAGTGCAATATCCTCTACAATGGATTTCTTTAACACTAGGGGTGGGCCATGTTATTGGTTATAGAATATGGGAGGTGAAATTACGCATTCAAGGAATGTTCATCAATAGTTTGAATGAACCATGTACATGAAGGATATTCCTATTAGACCAGTGTTTGCAGTGGTTGATGACCCATGTATTTTGGTGTATGGTTGTTTCTTTATATGGACGTTGACAGTTTGGTGATGTTAGTATGATCCAAGTACAAGATGAAAGTGCTAGGATGGACCATAGATAGACTATGTTGATTAGGAAGTTCTTCAATTCATAGTGGAGAATGTGTTGTAGAAAACAGAAGGTGTTAATGAATACCTAAGTAGGAGAATATTAAGAGAAGTAGTCTTTAAGGGGGTTTGTTGGAAAGTTATGATTTTGTAGGTTGGTTCAGTCTATTTCTCTTTCCCTGTGCCAATTCCACTTGCATGTTCATGGGGACGACCTTTGCAACTAAATGGTATACCAGGATCGACTAGTTCTTATATTTCCCAACGGTCGTATGTAGTTTCTACACCTACCATAGTTTAGCACATTCCTTGATGCTCATAAGAGTGGGTGAAGGGAGGAGCTAGAAATATATTGAAGAAATCCCTCATCGATGAGATATTGATAGCTATGGAGAAATATGTTGGAGCATAATATTTTTTAGTTGTCCAGTATAAGAATCTTGGAAGACATGGGCAAGTTATAGCCCTCTCTCTATACTATAAGTATCTCTTGTATTTCATTGGTGATTCGGTTGGTAATCTAGCTCTCAGAGAGAGATGCATAAGGGGTTGGATATTCAAGAAGGATAACATCATAGAAAGGGTCTATCTCATAAATATGCTCACATAATTTTAACCACTAATATCTACAACCTATGAAGTAATTTGTTTTCTATTTTATCTAAATATACTACTTCAATGAAAGAGACAAAACAAATATTCGATGAAGGAGACAATCGATATTCGAATAG
>ML830861.1:30980-50605 GCA_009831015.1 Picea engelmannii | reverse complement strand
TTTTGAACTGTCAATTGGATGGTGAATGGAATGCATTGGATAAGTGGAACCAGGCTGTGTTGTCCACGAGCTTAATAAATTAATGAGGTGTTAATGGGAAGTTTTAAATTAAATTAATAGATCCTTTACAAATCAGACTTTTTTTTCTTTGTGAAGCCTTTGCCGTGTCAAGATGTCATTTGCAAGACAATATATTAAATTATCAGGTAAAATTAATGGGGCGTTTTACTTCGTATACGTCTGCGCCTATCACCTGTGCCCACCAGTTGTGCCAGCTTGCTAGTATGCATCCTGTTTTTACCTTTAGCATTTCCTAGGCGTTTCAGATTTATGTAAACAACTCCTTCAAAATTTCTTTGCTATCTAACTAGACTAACGAGAGAATTGGACTGACAGCAACAACTATTCAAATATATTGTAGTTTAAATTAGCAATAATCATTTTTATGTAAAAAGTGGTTGATATACTTAGATGAAGGTCATTTTCCACCTTTTCAAAATTAATGGCACCTATTAAGGTATATCAACCACTTTTTACATAAAAGTAGTTGTTGCTAGTTGACCTCCCACATGCCTGAAATACATTAATACATTAATGTATTAAATACATTAAATACATTAATGTATTAAATACATTAATACATTAATGCATTATTAATACATTAATACATTAAAGCATTATTAATAATTAATACATTAAATACATTAATGTATTAAATATTTTATAAATAAAAAATATAAATATTGATATTAAAACATCAATATTAAAGAATTAATACATAAAAAAATATCTATACATTATTAAGATATTAATATATTATTAATACATTATAATAATGTATTAACTCATTATTATAATTTGAAAAATGAAGGTAATATCCTCCTTCTAGGAGACTTTAATGCTAGGACTCCAACTAAACAAGCTACTCTTTTAAGTGATGACTCCAACCATAATCCTTTATGGCTAGATGAGGACCTTGTTTTATCTAATAGCTACAAAAGAAGATCTGAAGACCTAATTGAGAATTTGTTTGGTACCGAGTTGGTCAAGATTTGTAGTTCTCAAGACCTAATAATTTGCAATGGAGTTATGAAGTGGCCAAACTCCAACCAAATAACATGTATTCATGGGCTAGGTAGTAGTGTTGTAGATTATGTGATATCTGATATCCTCGTTTCCAACCAAATAACAACTTTTGACCTTTTAAATGACCATGAGCCCGACTCTGATCATAAACCTTTAATCCTAACTCTAAAATTTTCCATGCATATGAGCACCATTGAAGAGAATCCTGATAAGCAAAGGAATTTGCGCTTTGACAAAAGTAAAGTTGACATTTTCTTAGAGGATTTAAATAGTAAATTAAACCTCCTAACTTATAAGGACAACATTGAAGAACTCTATCATAATTTTACAACTACCCTTTCCAGTTCTATTAACAAGTTCTCTTTCGAGGTGTCTCATAAAAAGAATAATAGAACAACCAACCCTTGGTATGATAAAGAATGTAAAATTGCTAGAAAATCCATTAGGGATGCTTCTAATGAGCCCTTAAAACTCGATAAGATCAATACTTACAAATCCCTAATTAAAAGGAAAAAAATATACTATATCAATAAAAGGCAAGAGCAACTTTCACAACTATACAAGTTGGATCCTCAGAAGTTCTGGAGCCAAATTCTAAAACGCAATACTAAAGAAAATAATAGGATTCCCTTAACGAACTGGAATTCCTACCTTAAAATTCTTTACAAGTTCCCTAATGCCATGGATACCATTCCTATTGTCCCTACAAAGGAAGAAGTTTTTTCTTTAGATGACATAGAGTTTGGGGTTAAGCAACTCGCAAATGGGAAAGCTAAGGACATTGAAGGCTACCAAGCTGAAATTTTTAAAATCGGAGGGCCAATACTTATCCCTCACATACAAAAGCTCTTCAATTTAGCAGTCAAGCAAGGTTTCCCTAAACCCTGGACGCAAAGCCTCATTGTTCCTATTTTTAAAAACAGGGATAAAAACATTCCCTCTAATTATAGGACCATTATGATTAGCCCGATTTTAGCCAAGCTTTATGGAATTATTTTGGAAAAGAAGATTAACATTTGGCTAGAAAGTCACGGTAAAAGAGCTAAAGGACACATCGGGTTTAGGAGATATCATTCAACTGTGGACCATCTTGTTACCTTTAGGATCATTGCAGAGGAGTTCCGCAATACTAAAACCAATCTTTTTTGTTGTTTTGTTAACTTTTGAAAAGATTTTGACATGGTTCCTAGGAAAAACCTTTGGAATAGGTTGGAAGAGATAAAAGTGCCTCTCGAGTTGAGGGATGCTACAATAAGGATCTATGAGAATGTTATTGCTAAGTTTAAAAACACTGAGAGCTGGTCAAAAGAGATTAACTGCAATATAGGAGTCAAACAAGGTTGTCCCTTGTCCCCTACCCTTTTTGTCATATATATTGATAAGTTAGAAGAATGCTTGGAAAAAGCAGGTTGTGTCGGCCCTACTCTCACTGGTATAGTCATCAATCTTATTCTTTATGCCAATGATATCGTTCTTATGGCAAGGAGTCCCCATGATCTTGAAAACCAACTAAGAATCCTCAAAGATTTTTGCTCCAATATGGGTATGACTGTTAATACTGATAAGACTAAGGTCATGATTATTAAATCCAATAAGATCCTTTATGATACCTTTGTATATAACAACAAAAACTTGGAGGAAGTGACTTCATACAAATATCTTGGAATTGATATTCACCACAAGCTCAATTGGAATTATAGCATTGAGAAAAGTATTATTGGGGGATGTGAAGCTTATTATGGGCTTGAAAACAATTGTAAATTAGCTAATCTTTAGAGTTGGGATAAGAATAAAATCCTCTTTGAGACTCTTGTTACACATGTTATTCTTTATGGATGTGAAGTATGGGGTTGTAGTATCTCTCGTGAATACTGGAGAAAGATAGAGAAAATACAAAAGAATTTTATAACCTATAATATCAAAATTAAAGGAAATACGCTCTATCCCATCCTCCTCATAAAAACAAGTCTCTCCCCCATTGAGAGGATGGCTATGACTAGATACCTAATGTATAAGAACAGGTTAAACAACATGGAAGACAAGAGGCTACCTAAAATTGCTTCAAAATCAAGTCATAACCACCATCGACTCAAGCAAGGATGGCATAAAGACACCCGATCTTGGATAAACTATTGGGGAATCATGGAAGAAACCATTTTGCAGAATCAAAATACTATTAAAAAAAACGTCAAATCAAAATTTAAGGAAAAAATGTGGTGTGATATAAAGTTAGAGGAAAAAAGAAAATTAAGGTATTATAAAGATGTAATCAACCCTAATCTATAAGATCAAAATTGTCTATCTGTTTTTCCAAGTGTAAAGAAAAAAATAAGCATTGCTAAGATAAGAACAAATTCTCATAAGCTCCATAATGAAACTGGGCGTTGGTCAATTCCTAAAACGCCCTGGGATGAAAGAGTGTGTCACCTTTGTGATACTAATAAGGTTGAAGATGAAAAGCACTTTCTTTTAGATTGTCTAGCCTATATCCATATTAGATCTCATTTTCAAAATATTGATCACACTACCAGCCTTCCTAACCTCTTAACTCAACAAAAGTATGGTGATCTTGGAAAGCTTCTCTTAATGCTTTTCGAGCACATAAACAAAAATCATAAAGAATCACAAGTAATCACTTACCCTCTTAAGGTATGATAGACCAATTAGGTCTTAGTGGACGTTAATCATCATCATCATCATCACTAACAAATACATTACTTAATAAATTATAATAGTATATTAACTCATACTTTAATAATGTATTATTAATATCTTACCTTATTAATGTATTAATACAATGTTAATAATGTATTAATGTTAAAGTAATACATTATTATAAAATAATAATAATATATTATTATTAATACATTATTATAATAATAAAGTAATACATTGATAATGTAATAAATGAATAAAACATTAATACATTAAAAAAGTATTAAAGTAATAAAAAATACATTAAATTGTTATATTAAAACTATTATATTGAAGTACTAATACATTAATAAAATATTTATACAATAATAAAGTAATGTATTATAATAATGTATTAACTCATTATTACAATGTTAAAATATTTTATAAATAATATATTTATAGATTATTAATTAATGTATTAATAAAGCACTAACAAATACATTAAGTAATAAATTATAATAGTATATTAAGTCATTATTATTGTATTTAAATATATTATAATTAATATATTTATATATTTTTAATTAATAAATTAATGTATTAATAAAATATTTATACATTATGAAATAATACATTAATAAAGTATTAAAACATTAAGAAACTATTGTTAATTAATACATTAATAAAGCATTAAAACATTAAAAAAATATTTAATTTATAATAGTACATTAATATATTGAAGTGATAAAGTACAAATACATTATTACATAAATAGAAAACATTGACCATGACCATGACCATGACCATGACCATCTCCATGATAATGATGATGGCTCATAGTGATAGTCTATGCTTCACCATCACTATAGTTAACTCCAATTGATGATGACCATGACAATGACTATGCGTGATGTACGATAATGGAAAATTATATTGAGAGTTGTTCATCACAATGTGATGTTGGACAATTCTCATGACATTGGGAAATGGTCATCACATTGCGATGTTGGGAAATGTTCGTCAGAATGTGACGTAGGGAAATGTTCAACATAATGCAATGTTAGTCACAATGAGATGTATGGAATCATGTTTTACTTTTTAGACAATGATTTATATTTTTCCTAAGGACATTGATAACAAAAGGGAAATGTTCGTCACATTGTGATGATGGAAAACGTTCATCACAATGTGACATTGAGAAATGGTCATCACATTGCGACATTGGGAAATGTTCGTCACAATGCGACGTAGGGAAATGTTCATCATAATGCAAAGTTAGTCATAATGCAATGGAAATGTTCATCATAATGCAATGGAAATGTTAGTCACAATGAGATGTATGGAATCATGTTTTACTTTTTAGACAATGATTTATATTTTTCCTAAGGACATTGATAAAAAAAGGGAAATGTTCGTCACATTGTGATGATGGGAAATGTTTGTCACAATGCGACATTGGGAAATGGTCGTCACATTGCGACATTGAGAAATGGTCATCATAATGCAACGTAGGTAAATTTTCATCATAATGCAATGTTTGGAAACACTCGACATAGTGTAGAATCATCTTTTACTTTTGCGACGTTGGGAAAATGGTCGTTAGAATGTGGTGTCAAGAATTTTTTCTCACATTGCGACGTACGAAAATGTTCATCACATCATGACATTGGGAAATGTTCGTCAGAGTGCAACGTTTGGAAATGTTAGTCACAATGAGATGTATGGAATCATGTTTTACTTTTTAGACAATGATTTATATTTTTCCTAAGGACATTGATAACAAAAGGGAATTTTTCATCACATTGTGACGATGGGAAACGTTCGTCACAATGCGACATTGGGAAATGGTCATCACATTGTGACGTTGGGAAATGTTCGTCACAATGCGACGTAGAGAAATGTTCATCATAATACAATGTTAGTCACAATGCAATGGAAATGTTCATCATAATGCAATGAAATGTTAGTCACAATGAGATGTATGGAATCATGTTTTACATTTTAGACAATGATTTATATTTTTCCTAAGGACATTGATAAAAAAAGGGAAATGTTCTTCACATTGTGATGATGGGAAACATTCGTCACCATGCGACATTGGGAAATGGTTATCACATTGCGACGTTGGGAAATGTTCGTCACAATGCAACATAGGGAAATGTTGATCATAATGCAATTTTTGGAAACACTTGACATAGTGTAGAACCATATTTTACTTTTGCGACGTTGGGAAAATGGTCGTTATAATGTGGCGTCAATAATTTTTTGTCACATTGAAATGTTCAAAAAAGTTTGTCACATGGCGACATTGGGAAATGTTCGTCATAGTGCGATGTTGGGAAATCTATTTATTTTTTAAATTATTTTGACTACTTAATAAATTTAAAAATAAATATATGATTGTTTGATATGGCATAAACCTAAAATGAAACTTTTAAAATAATTATCCTAATTGAAGAGATTGATAGGGTTTATTAAAAATAAATATATGATTGTTTGACATGGCATAAACCTAAAATGAAATGTTTAATTATAATCAATTCAATTATTTTTGAAAATTATTTAGACTTGGAGATACATCATATCATACTTAATGTGATGAAGAAGTAGCCACACGAACTTGTAATATATATATATATTATTTTAATCCCATCTTTACTGATATGAGCGTGATTCAATCATGTGCCCTAATGCTTCCTAGTTTTTTGTGATGCTTCATGGTTTCCATGACATGTGCACCTATGAGTTAAAACATGTTGCATTTATACTATCATAATATTTATCATACTGTCTCCGGTGGCACTGTTAGTATTTTGAATTTTTATAGATTACAAGAATTCAAACTCAGAGCTCGCCTTCATCTCCCAAACTACAAAAAACTACAATTATTTCATGTCAATGGAAGTACAATGCAACTGAAGAAATTGAAGCCATGGATGCATTGAGTAAATGCATACTCTTTAACCATTCATGGAGGACCTGCTACAATTACATTCCTTATTCCATTCTAATTGTAATCTAGGGGGTTCTGCAGTTTCATTTCTTATTCAATTCTAAATGTAATCTAGGTGGTTCTGCAATTCTAGGAAACGAAATTTCAATTACATTTCTTATTCAATTTTAATTGTAATTTAGGTCATTCTACAGTTACAAGAAACACAATTTCAATTTAGATCTCAATCTTAATTAGTTGTTGGTATGCCTACAATTGACACAGATTTCTCCTTGACTGCTCGTCAATACTCCAATCTTTCACACATTTACCATCGCAAAAATAAACATTTGTTTCCAGGCGTTCAAGTTCGCAAGTGAGTTTTGATTCACCATATTCAGTGTGTTTGAATCTGTAAGAAGAGTTGCATCAGACGTAAACAAACCACAGTGGGATTTAACTTCGTCATAGTAGAGACTGTTGAGGATGAGGGGTGTTTTACTTCCCATGGTTATCCATATGGATATCGGTGGCCACCCACCTTTTCCAACTGGCTCAAAACAATTTTTTGACAATTTTGGCAATTTACTATTTTTAGCAGTTTTAACTTCCGAGGCCATTTTGAGGGCCTAAATGAAGGATTTTCGGTATCGAACTCCCCAATGATAGTTGAAGGCATTATTGAAACCCCAAAATGAATCTCCTCAATGATACCTTTCCAACGGGCTATAACACGCCTAAAATGAAGATCGTATGCAAAAATTACAACCTTGGGAAGTTGATGTACTAACTTACCCAAACGGGGCCCACATGACTTTTGGCGCTTCATATCCTAGGGTTAGGTTTTTGGATGCCTAGAGTTTTTGGCATTCTTGCTTATTGTAAAAATGACTTCATATCCTCATTGTAACCTTCTTCTTGCGAATGCATGCTGCCGTCACATATCTTCTTAGAGATAAGTTGCCACCATTCCAACAAGCTTGTTTCCCCTGCATCTTACAGTTTCAACTTATTTCGTTATTGAATAGAAATCCATTTTTACTATATCTCTATTATTTTTTGTTAAGAACCTGTTAATAAGATGTATTCATTTTGTTCTTCTCATAAAATATGGATCAGTGGTATCAGAGTGGTCTACTCCTTGTTGTCTTAATGCATGTCCCTAATGAGGTCGGAGTACAAAGAGTTGGGTCTCGAGCTTGTTTCTCTTGAGGAAAGAAGCTCTTGCATGCCCAAGCGACCTCCCATGGCAGGATAAAAGAAATATGACAGGACAGGAGATCCTTTCAAAATGTTGATTGAGGAAGCCCTCACACAACAGAGGAACGAGATGGTGGATAGTTTCGCGCAAATCCTTCAACGACTACCAACATGCGATGCATCTTATTCGAATGGAGGCCCCGCCCCCTTCAAGGTAAAAATAAACTTTGATATTCCTATATTTGAAGGTCAGATAGGTGCAGATGTTGTAGACAAGTGGTTGAATCTACTAGAAGGGTATTTTTCTGTTCATAAATTTTTGAATAGAGAAAAGATTACTTTTGCGCTCTTCAAAGCCATTCCCCATGTCAAAGATTGGTGGGAAACTTTCTTTGAGCAAAAGGAAACAAAGGAAACCTCATTATTTTCATTCACGACCACTTGGGAATCCTTCAGGGATGCTATTAAGGAACAATACTACCCTGTCGGAAGTTATGACGACCTGTATACCAAATGGACCACACTGCGGCAAGAAAGAGACCAACTAGTGCTAGATTTCACAAATATCTTCCATACCTTGCACACCAAGTTGGGTATCAAAGATTTAGAGAGACATCTGGTGCTCAAGTATTACAGTGCTATGCATAGATACATCTAGACCGAAATGGAATTTCTGGACATCTCATCCTTGGGCGCGACCTACCGATATGTCATCAAAATCTAGCAGAATCTCAAACAAAAGATGCAACAATTTGGGCCTAGGAACCCCTCACAACAAAAGCTAGGAAAGGGCAGCCCCAACCCACCGAACAAAGGATAGAGAAAATATGGACAGTATCAGGACAACCAGTACAAGCCGCAAGAAAAGAAGGACACCAGTAAGACAAAGAAAGATACCGGGAAGTGGTGCGACTTCCATAAGATCCCTTGGCATAACACTGTTGAATGCCGCTCAAAGTAGTCGCCAGTGGCCGAAGTGAAAGCTTCTGAATCAGATGTAGATTCTGACTTCGAGACAAAACTAGAAAGGGGAATAAATATCATTGCCGCGGAACCCAGTGCCACCATTGCTACCACCAAGCTCCAACCTAGTGAACCAAACGAGCCAGAAGAAGGAGAGCGCCTCTTCCATTCACATATGTGGGTAAAAGGAACCCTGCTGCATTTCATCGTTGATAGTGGTAGCCAGAAGAACGTCATCTCAGTAGAGGTCATCAAACAACTAGCACTGCCAACAACGCCGCACCCACAACCCTACACCATTGGATGGCTCCGCCAAGGAAGCGATCTTCGTGTCAGTCAGCAGTGTCGACTATTGTATGACATCAAGCCCTTCAAAGATGAGGTATTGTGTGATGTTTCTCCTCTCAATGTTTGTGATGTTCTTTTGGGCCAACCTTATTTATGGAAACATCATGTTGTATATGAGTCTAGGCCTTGTAGTGTTATTATTATTTTGAATAGGAAATTGTACAGGATACCTGAGGCAGTCCCACCTAGTGTTATTTCCTTGATCTCTGCTAAGCAATGCAGGAAGGTCATCTCTCAGACAGGGAATCTTTTCTTCTTCGTGATTCACTCTCAGAATAAGTGAAAGATCGCAGCCACATCTAGGGTCTTTGCGGTTGACCTCTCCACACAACAGAAGCAAGTAGATAAGGTCATGGAAGAATACTCAAATATCTTCTCCTCACCTACATGGTTACCTTTGCACTGCCAGGTCAAGCACCCCATCGATCTGACCCCCAACGCACTGCTGCCCAATGGGCCATTCTATTGTCTCTCTTTGTTAGAGAATGAAGAGATCAAGCAACAGATCCAAGAACTACTCCACAAGGGGCACATACGCCCCAGCTCATCACCTTGTGGGAGCCTAATCATGGTGGTACAGAAGATAGATGGAACCTGATGACTCTATATTGATTACTGGGCTTTGAATAAAATCACTGTCAGAAACTGGTACTCAATTCCCTGAATTGATGACCTCCTTGATCAACTCACAGGGGCCAAATACTTCAGTAAGATTGATCTGAAGTCTGGCTACCACTAGGTCCCGATAGAACAGACAGATGTATGGAAGATCTCCTTCAAGTCAAATAAAGAACTTTTTGAATGGTTGGTCATGCCCTTTGGTTTGAAAAATGCTCCAGCCACTTTCATGAGGATGATGGACAATATCCTGCGACCATTCACCAATACTTTTGTAGTGGTGTATCTAGATGACATTCTAATTTACAACAAGACTTGGGATGAACACTTGCAGCATATTTAGCAGGTTATGCACACCCTGCAACAGCACAAGCTATATGCCAACCTGGAAAAATTATCCTTTAGCATGGACAGGTTCCATTACCTGGGCTACATCATTGATCAGGATGGCATACATGTGGATCTAACCAAGATCCAAGTCATCCATGACTGGCCATCCCCAACAACACTCACAGAGCTTCAGAGCTTCTTGGGACTTACTAATTTCTATCGTAGGTTCGTTTTGGGTTTCTCCCATATTGCATGGGCCCTCAGCCAAATAAAAAAGGGTGGGGGTAAGGAGAAATTTGTGTGGGGTTGGTCCCAACAAAAAGTGTTCAATGATTTGAAGCAGTGCTTATGCCAAGCCCCAGTACTTTCACTACCAAACCTGGAGCATCCCTTTGAGATTGAGACAGAAGCTTCATACCATGTTGTGGGTTCCATTCTCACTCAGCACGGCCACCCTGTGGCCTATCATATTGAGACATTGTCAGATACTGTCCGTAAGTACCCTACTTACGACAAAGAAATGTACTCCATTGTGCAAGCATGCCGCCAGTGGAGACATTACATTCTTAGGAAGGAGATAATCATCCACACTGATCATAAGCCACTACAGTTCATGCAAACATAGGGAAAATTGCATAATGACCTCCATCAAAAGTGGTCCACATACTTGCAACAATTCCACCTCAACATCAAGTATAAAACAGGAAGCACCAATTGCGTCGCTAATTGCCTCAGCAGACCGCTAGTCGCGACACTCACCACAGTGCTAGACTCTTGCAGCCATGAGACATCTGGATGGCCCCAACTCTATGAGAAAGACCCTGACTTCGCCACCACCTAACAAATGTTGGGTGCAAATGCAGTTATCGATAATTTCCATCTTTAGTATGGGTTGTTGTGTCGTCTGGGCCATATCTGTGTTCCATCAAGTGAGAGAGAGAGGATGATCTTGTATGCCCACTACATTCGGGTGGCAGGACACTTCGGTGTAGAAAAAGATAGTGCCGATGCTACAAAAACATTTCTACTATCCGAAACTTCAACATGAGGTCGATAAGTATATCAAGTCCTGCACTACCTACGCTATTGCCAAACTATCCACTAAGAAACAAGGCCTGTAGACCCCTCTTCCTACTCTTGACAGGCCATGGGAATCCATCTCAATGGACTACCTGTCGAGTCTCCCATCCACCAAGCGGGTAAATGACTGTGTTTTTTTGGTTGTTGATCGTTTTTCTAAGATGGCAATTCTGGTTGCCTGCAAGAAGAGCATCATAGTAGAGGCCATTGCCAAGCTCTTCTTTGAACGAGTCTAGGTAAATTTTGGAATCCCACAAACCATTGTCTCATATCGGGATAGTCGATTTCTCATCACATTTTGGTTGATCCTCTGGTCACTGTTGGACACCAAGCTCACCAAATCCATGACCTTCCACCCCCAGACAGATGGCCAAACCGAGGCTGTAAATCGAATGATTTGCATATCCTTTGCATGTATAATTCAAAGTACCCTTGCACATGGGATGAGAGCCTTCCCTATGTCTATCATAGATACAACTGAGCCTTAAATAGCTCAACTGACCACAACCCCTTTCAAGTGGGGTTTGGATATCAACCATTGGGTCCCATAGATGTTGCACTTTCCCTTGCAGTCACCTCGATTGACTCATCTCCTGCTCCAAATGAAGCTGACAAAGCCACCCGGTTCATTGAGCGGATCTGGCACATTTTTCAACAGGTTCAGGATATCCTACAGAAGTCCAATGACAAGTACAAACAACTCTATGATCAACATCGGGTGTTGCAGAAGTTTTAGGTGGGCGACAAAGTTTGGTTTCACTTGCAAAAAGAACGCCTTACAGGACCCCATCAGAAGCTTCGCCCACTCCATTATGGACCATACACTATCACCAAGGCCATGGGGGATAATTCTTTTGATCTCAACATTCCTCCTTTCCTTGGCCTACACCCAGTGTTCAATGTGAATCTCCTTCACCTTTATTTCCCACCATTATTGGACACCTCAGAAGTAGCAGAACAACTGACACCAACAGAGCTCAACCCTGACTGCATACAATAGGAATCCAATGATCATATTGTGGACATACAAATCAAGGGCACTCGACAACAAAGGATCCATCTTTATTGAGTCGTCAAAGTAGGGAAGCTCCTGCACCAAGGCAAGTGGCTCACCTGGGGCCAAATTTAGCAGAAATTTCCTCATCTAATGGGGGAACTCAATGCAATGGATACCATTGCTTCCTAATGAGGGAGGATTGATCCATATGGATATCAGTGTCCACCCACTTTTTCCAACTGGCTCAAAACAATTTTCTGACAATTTTGGCAATTTACTATTGTTAGCAGTTTTAACTTCTGGGGGCATTTTGAGGGCCTAAATGAAGGTTTTTCGGTATCGAGATCCTCAATGATAGAAAAATTCATGATTGAGCCCCCAAAATGAATCTCCTCGATGATACCTTTCCAATAGACTATCACACGCCTAAAAAGGATATCGTATGCAAAAGTTACGACCCCGAGAAGTTGATGTACTAACTTACCCAAACGGGGCCCACATGACTTTTGGCGCTTCATCTCCTAGGGTTAGGTTTTTGGATGCCTAGGGTTTTTGGCATTCTTTATTATTGTAAAAATGCCTTTAGAGCCTCATTGTAACCTTCTTCTTGTGAATGCACTCTGCCGTCACATCTCTTCCTAGAGATAAGCCGCCACCATTCCAGCAAGTTTGTTTCCACTGCATTTTACAGTTTCAACTTATTTCGTTATTGAATAGAAATCCAGTTTTACTGCATCTCTGTTATTTTGTGTTAAGCACCTGTTAGTAATCTGTATTCATTTCTTTCTTCTCATAAAATCCGGATCAGATGGGCACAATCATTTGGCTGTTGCTGGAGCTGCCTTTGGGACACTGCATCTTGAGCACTAGATTAGCATAAATAGGATCAGGAGACGGGTCCGTCTGGACAATGTTGATAAATTTGTAGAGACTACTCATAAATGAATAACAGTGTGACACACCCACTGTGTGTTCTCCTGCATCAACCCAAGTTTCTTATTCGGTCGAGTTCTACTTCTTTCAGACATTATAGTCATCAGCTGTAAACATTAATATATAAATGCGGTTTTGCATGAGGGCAATGTTGTATACTAGAGAGTATAACCATGTCTTCTTGGGATAGGCCTTTGGCTGAAAAACTCTTTGTGAGCTGCTCTACATTGAAATTTGGGGCAGGTAGATTTTCCTAAACATATGAAGCTAGTGAAAATTTTCCATCCTTTCATCCAGCCGAAACAGAATAAGCTTTCAAACTGAGAGGTGGAGAAGCCTGCGATCATTTGCTCATGTTATTGGATCAATTACTGGAATTCATTCAGCATTGCTGTTATTCTTTGGATTTAGAGGATGTTGTAAAAGAAGAATACCAGTTTTGCACTATCTCTAGCTGCAAACGCCAGGATATCTACACAGGAAACCGTTTTTGGGCACATGCAACATTTATTGAGGCCTGGTACTTGAACGCACTGTTACACTATGAAGAAACTTCGTAAACCTGTGAAAACTTAGTCTCCCATCTGTTCTTTTGATCCAATTATGCAGAACTATATGTGCAATCTAAATATGATCCAATTATGCAAAAATGTGTGTGCAATCTAAATCTAAAGAAATCTAAATATTATGCAAATATTATGCAAATGCACTATCGCCTGTGCATTTATATCCATAGAATGTGAATATTAAACTTCTGCGACAGTTCAGACATTAGAAACCAAAACGTGCCCTACCTTAGGAATATGAAGCAACCTGCCTTAGGTATACGAGGCACCTGTCTTTCATAAATTTAAACGTGGCGCCTGTAATCAACCGCCTTCATATAAATAAAATATATAATTTTAAATTACAAAACGTGGTGGCAATCATATACTATTACAGTAATTTTTTAATCATGTTTAGTAAAAGTGAAAAAGTAAACATAATGAATGTATGATTTTATAAATGCAAGGGAGTTAGTTCTTGTGATCTTATTCATTGATTTGGATGTAAGACGAAGAATATGCCAACATCTTCACTTTCTGCCCATTGGATTAAATTTTGTAATTAAAAGAATGATTAATCCATCAATTTCAATAGGGGGGACGCCTATCGACGTAACTAGACCAAAAAGGAATAAGCATATTTTTTTTCATTTTTTAGTTCAAATATGTAGTTTTTTATATTAATACTTTTTTTTATTGTTTAAAATTTTTTGGATTCATACTCATAGTTTTTTTTACTGATTAGTTTTTTTTATTTAACTTTTATTTTCTTAATACTATTTTAAAAATCTCTTTAAACAAAGTTTAAAAATTGAATTTCATGACCTAAACAACTAGAACTAATATATAAAAAGAAAATGCAATATGTATCCCCTAATAAAAGGATCTTACCGACACCACAAGGTAAAAATTATATATATATATATATATATAATTTTTACCTTGTGGTGTCGGTAAGATCCTCTTTTTTTTTGTAAGTGAGAGTAGGAAGCTATATTACTGAAAAATAGATTATGGTACAAAAAACGGGGGGCCTCCTGGCCTACCTAGTAGGAAACCAGACCAGGTGTTCCCAAGTTGCAGTTACTGATATATACGAGATGTGGGACTGGTCTACCACCAGAGGAAACCAAGCCAATCCCACTAGAACCAATTTGAAGAGGAAAAGCAACATAGACATAAAAAAACAGATCCAGAGACTGCGCACTAGGCCCAGGAGTCTAGTGGCCGAACTAACCAAACAACTAACCAATCACTCGTCCAAGACAATGATGTGTTTCTTCCGGGCATCTGCCTGGTTCTTGTTCTCCTCCTTCTAGGAGACTTTGCGAGTCTTCCTAATGTGGGTTGATGCACCGTGTCCATCGGCTGGTGTGATGACCATGTGGTGGACATAGCGTAGATATAGGTGAAATTGAGAAACCAACTGCTCCATCTTGGATTTATGATCCTTCTTGACCTCTACTAACAGTTTGGTAATAGTTTCTAGGCTACTGTGGTGATTCAGGATTTCGTCCAACATTTTCTTGTGATCCGAGTTATCCTCCCGTCTGGCTTCTTCCATTTCCGAATTCACCTTGCTAATAAACATATTTGTTAGCCATGCCATCTCCACTATTTTATGGTAGAGGGTTTCCCTGGGCTATGTGGCCCCCATATCAGTTACCCAGTCTACTTCCTGTGCCAATGCATCCCAAGATTTTCATTTGTGCTTTTCTTTGATTTCCTTTTCCCAGTGGGTGATGGTCACTTTTCCTTTCGGCACAACCAGAGTTTGGAAGGTGCCCTTTGCATCTTTTGTCACCTTCTCCATTCTTGACACCCATCATGGAATATTCAATATTTCCTTTCCAAGGGGATTCCTCCTTCTCTGCATACGCTTCATTCTCACCATCCCATTTGGTCTGTCAAAGCTCCTTTGTTGGTTACTCAGCCTATAGGACACTTCACAGGGATTCTTCCTTTCCCTATGCTTGTGTATGTGGTATCCCTTGCAATTGTGCTCCCTCTGTTTGCGATTATTCCTGCTGTCTTTCCTGTTATTGATATTCTCCAGCTGCGATCTTGTGCTTCTAATAATCACTTGTCTATAGTGGTGATCCTTCCCGTCCTTTTTCCCAGTGGCGGCTCATATGATCATGATGACTCATCCTTTACCCCTGTGCGGGTCCCTACCCTTGCTCGCTTGAGGTCCTACTATGATTCTCTTTGTACCTATACTTTGTCCTGGAGTATAAATTCTGAACCATGTCTCTCCCTCATGCCTTACATCACTTTTTGCATGCGGTTTTCCATCTATACTTTCCCTCATGATTTCCCCAAAATTCTTTCTATCGCTAGGGTCTTGTTGCCGTATCCTCGTCATATTTTTATGTTGATATTGCATGGTCATTGGTGATCATGTATTCGATCATAATTTCTTTCCTAGGTCCTACTTTCCTGTCGCCAGGCCTTGCACTGCCCTTCTTGATGTGACCTTCCTTACTTAACTGGCCTTCATAGTTTTTTGTTGCTAAGTGGATGCAGTCTGTTCTGAGTTGGTCATTTTGGAGGTTGCTCTAGGTAGTGTCTAGTTCCAGACTTTCATTGCCAACCCCCTCGTTGGCTAGTATGTTCACTAGGCCATTTGTTGACCTGCGTACCCAACGCAACTCCACTATGTTCAAAGTTTTTAGATGCTCCTGGATTTTCTGTAGGGATAGAGACAGGCTCTAGTGTCTCTGAACCTTTCCCACTCTAGTACCATTCTAGAGTATCTTCACCATATTGATGACCAGGGTGGAGTCCCCTTCCACGATGGTGTTTGTCATCCTTTTGCGCCTTAGGATTTCAAGGCCAAGCTCCAAGGCTCTGAATTCTGTTACGTTGTTGGTTGAGTTCCCCATATTCCTAGTATACACCTTGATGATGTTACCATCACTGTCTCTAATCACCCCTCCCATCCCTTCCACTCCTGGGTTTCCTTTTTTCGCCCCATCAAAATTTAATTTGAGGAACCCTAATGGAGGGGGGGTCCAGTTGCAATCTCCTAGTTGGAGTTGCAGATCCTGACCTACCATTACACTATTGCGCCCATATTTTAGGTGAAATAACTCTAGGATGTGGGAGTCCTAATCTGTGAGTTGCATTGTTTCCTTCTTGCAGTTGTGGCTCTGCACCGTTTCTCATATTTGTGAGATAATTGCATCCTTGAGCTTTCCCTCTAGTAGGCTTTCATTCCTGAAGATGCACCAATTAATCTCCTTCCATATTTCCCAGATGATCATCCCTAATGTTATGTTCTAGCAAAGGTTCACCTTTTCATTTTCATTGTAGATCTCATTCCAATTGTTGATGGTTGCGTTGATGTTGCCTCAGATTCTATTAGACTGGTGGTAGATGCTTGCCGCCCAATACAATAACTTTGTTGTGTAACTACACTCATTGAGGAGGTGATTGGTTGTTTCCTCCTTAGCTTGACAGAGGTGGCACCAATAAGGGCCTATCTAACCCCTTTTCTTGAGGTTTTCCCAGGTTAAAATTCGGTTGTGGAGAACTAACCACTTGAACATTTTGATTTTTGGCCATTGGGGGCTTCTCCAGATCTTTCCCCACTGTTGTGTCAGGTCCTCTAGAGCCTGGTCGGCGATGTAAAACCATTCTTCTTTTAAGTTGAATTTCCCCCCATTTTCCCTGCCCCACCTTAATTGGTCCTTGTCCTCTAAGATTGCAATTTTCCTTTTCCCCAATTCCTCTTCCACCTCTTTCGCTAGAGTTGTGATACAGTCTCTATTTTGTGGATCAAATTTGTCCTAGGTCCTCCATCTATCGCTATCATTTATTGCCTTCCAGTAGTGATGGATTGTTGTTTTTCCTTATGCAATCATTTCATGTTGGAGCTCCTCCCTATCTGGTATTTCCATTTTGGGTTCCTGTTGCCACGCATCCTCCCAAAATTTGGTAGTTTGACCATTTCTGACTTCCCAGAAGCTGTGTTTATGAATCAGGTTCTTGTTGCGCTAGGAGAGATTCCAGATGGTTGATCCCTCCCTTGTTCCCATGAGTCTAATTCAGTCTTGATCATTGATGTTCGGGGCATACATGGCCTTCCATAGTTTTTCCCATGGTACTAATTTGTCCTTGACCCATCTCCACCAGAGTTCTTCCCCGTAGGCTTCGTTGGTTACCTGTGGGTCTTGTAACCCCAGGTCGCCTTTTCATTTTGGTTGAAAAACCTTCTCCTAGGCTACCAGGTCCCATTTATTTTTATTTTCAACCCCTCGCCATAGGAAATATCTTTGAATGGATCTTATGTTTTGAAGTATTCTTTTGGGATCAGGGAACACTGACGTCATATACGTCGAAATTGCTTGTAGGACCGCTTTGGTGAGGATAAGCCTCCCTGCTAGGTTGAGATCTCTATAAGTCCAATTTTTTACCCTCTCCTATAGTTTGTTGATCACTCCTTCCCACGTTTCCATGTTACAAGATCTTTCCATTAGGGGTTTTCCCAAGTATTTCGTTGGGAGCGTTTTGCGTTCAAACCCCAGAATGTTGGCTAGTTTTTTTTGGATTGTAGGATTAGTGTTCAAGAATTAGATCATGGATATGGAGTGGTTGATCTCCACCCCTGAGGCTTCCCCAAAGTCTTCTAAGATTCTTTTATAGGTTTTTTCTTCCTTGACCGTGGGTGTGCCATAGAGAAGGGTGTCATCAACAAATTGTTGGTGTGTGGAGGTTGGACAGTCTTCGAAGGGTTTGATTCCTTTTAGTTCCCCTGCTACAATTATTCTTTTTATGCTTCTGCTGAGCCCTTCCATCATCAAAATGAATAGGAAGGGGGACAACGAGTCTCCTTGTATGATGCCTCTTGAAGGCCAGATGGGTTTTGCTGGGGCTCCATTAATTAGGAGTGAGTAGCTTGTCATTGAGATCAGATTGATAATCCAATCGATATAGTGTTGTCCAAACCCAAAGGCTTCCAGCGTTTTGGCCATATAGTGCCAACTAATCTTGTCGTAATCCTTCACCAGTTCAAGTTGGATTATCATACTCCCTCTCCTTTGGATTTTTAGCGTGTGTATAAGTTCATGGGCATGGATGATGTTATCTAGTATTTGTCTTCCTTCTACAAAATCCACCTGCTCCTGTGAAATTGGTGTGGGTAGGAGTGGTTTCAATCTATTGGCTATGACTTTGGAGATTATCTTGTAAACAACATTGCATAAATCTATCGTCCTGTAGTGTTCTGGGGTCCTTTCTTCATTTTAATTTGGGATTAGAGTGATCATTGTGGCATTTAATTCTTTTAGGACAGAGGCAGAATGTCTGGAGTCTTCCACCACCTCATAAATATCATGTTTCACCAGTTCCCAACAGGCTTTGAAAAATTCCACTGCGAAGCTATCTGGGCTTGGGGCCTTTCCATTGGGCATCTCCTGGATCACTTGGTCGATTTCCTCCTTTGTTATGGATTTGTTTAGATTGATATTTTGTTCCTATGTGACCATCTGACATAGACCCCCACCTCAACATGGTCTTGTTGACCTCCCGATCTTTGGATCTTCAAATTCCCGAGCCGAAATGGCTCCTCGATACCTGTTGGAACCTTCAACACTTAATGACCACAGGTGATTCTCTAAGCTCCGCCCGTGCGAACATGCACTAGATGTGAGACTCCACTCTACGTGACCACCGGAGTGACCACAGACTTAACCCCAAAAGGCGCGTCGATTTTCTCTATGTCGGGACTTCCGTTGCAAGGCACCTTGACTCCTTCGATTCCCAAAATCTTGAAATGGGATAATGGTCCCTAGTTCCTCCCTTAAGTCCTCCTTGTTATCACTCCAGGAAACTACTTAGGGTTGTAAGCTAAGTATGCCTGGTAACTTAAGAAATCATGAATAATGAAAGTGTGTGGATCAATGGGATAACTGAGGATGGCTAATGAGAAGAACAACTTATCATGCATTCGAAT
>ML830861.1:0-30354 GCA_009831015.1 Picea engelmannii | reverse complement strand
AATCTCAGCTTTCCAATGGTGTCATTAGATCTTAATTTGGAGCTCAGTAAGGGATTGAAAAGTTCCCTGCAAGTTTAAGTATCATTTTTCCACGTGCAATTCAAAAACTCTAATCGAACCTTTGTGACAAGTTAGCAAATAATGGTGCTATTTTGGGAGTTAACACTCCTGATGTAACCCTCAAGTGTGACCTGTGGCCCAAATTTCAAGCGCGTCAGGACTTCGCATGTCAGCGATCGACGATATAGCTTTTATCCCTTTTCTCGATATCTGAAATGATGAATTTTCCTCGCAATAGATCAACGATCATGATTCTCCCACGATCTGACGGTCCAGTTCACATCGATATTTCATGTATCAGGTATTTGTGAAGTGGCCCTCTCCCCTTATCCCAAAATCTGAAATCACGATGACTGCTTATACTAGATCAACAGTCCTGGGTTCCCATGATCCAACGCTCCAGATTATTCCTTCTCTTATCGGGGTTTCATGACTCACGATTCCCGAAAACAACTTCCTCCACACTCTCGACTCCCGAAATGTTGATATTTCGGAGAGCCCAATTGATGGCTCACACTCCTCGGGATCTAACGGTTGTTATCTCTCCTGATCTTATGAGTGTTGAAAGGCACTCGACCTTATCCTTCCTGCAGATCTACTAGATCTGACAGTCCACCGAAAATCGACGCTTCTCCCTCCGAGAATTTCAATCGTACGCTCAGACTCTTAATGTTTCCTGGCCAAATGATTGGCATCTTCCCTCTTGAGATTGATTTCTATGAGGTGGCTTCGAATCTCGTCCTTCCTCTGGAATTTCCATATATATATCCCTCCTAAGCTTGATTCTTTCTTCAAACTCAATGATTCTAAGGGATTCTTGCACACACTCCTTGCGGCCCTTACAATAATTTGTGATTATCTAATATCTCCCAACTCTACGCACTCCTCGCGATAGGAGTTATTCAACTGCTCCCTTGGGTTGGGAAAAGTCTAAGACTCTCCTTAGCCTGCACACACCTTGCATGACTCTATGCTATACTTACACTTCCACTGATACGAGATCAACGGTATCTCTCTTGAGCTTTCTGAGATAAAACTTAGAACATGTCGACACACTCCTTGTGGACTTTCACTACACTCATTGTAGGAATTATCAGGAAGAGAAACAATTGAAACTCATATTCTTCCTCTCACAGACTTCATACATTCAACATAAAATCATACACATAAATCATAGAAACAAATGCATAACAGAGCATATGAGAAAAATGTAAACATACCATTCAATAGATACAAACAAAACCACAACAACACCATGAAATTTGGATCAAAACATTCTTATATTAATCCAAGTGCTTTTGTACATGGGTTCTATAGCAACAACTATCTTCTCGAACAACTATTACTAATCCAGTAGGCTCCCCAGGCTCAGAAAATGCTCAAAAATCAAAGTTCTCGGAATTGGATGAAACCAATTCCATTATGAATGGATCGCCACGCTGATTTCGACAGTATATTTACTTTTTCAAACAGGCTCTATATGTGAGAGTTATTGCATTCTAATCGTATTGGTAAACAACGAAAAATTCAAAGGAATGGAAAAAAATCAATGCTGACATCAGCATGATGACAACATGACATCACCAATGACACCTCATGATGCAAACTTGGACCAATGGTAGTGTGACAAGTGGTGGTAGTTGACTAGGAAGATGTGGATGGTAGATCCAATCAAAGTTGAACATGTGGCGAAGTTTGGTCAAATGTGGTGGTGCCACGTGGCCCAGGCATGGGTAGCCACGTGGCACCCAGTCAACAATTCGTATGGCAAGTTAAAAAATATTTGGGGGTCCATGGGTTTTGAACCCACGACCACCCACCAAGACCAAGCACCTTAGAGGAGAGCCCTTACCAATGCGCCACCATGTTTCTTATTATATGAAACAAGTTTTAATTTATTTAAACTTTAATGTTTGGTATAGTGCGGAGGGAGCAAGCAGGGGCTAAGCCCCATCCCATGGTATGTTTATCCCATATGAATAGTAACCCAAAAGGGGCGGAGGTGATAAGGAGTGGTCCTGTGGGACACACACAAATCCAAGAGCCAACGCATTTAAGGGGCCAACGCTTAGCCTGTTGGGCTAGCGCTTGGCCAAATATAGTACATAAGACCTTGTTTTGAGGGCGCGCACCCAGCCCTAGGGGGATACACTGTATACTTAACAAAAATTCAGTTTTTTAAGCCTGTTATGTATTTTTTTAATTAATTGGTCTGATATTATGAGCAGAAAGTGTTTTTTTGGGCATATCTTGGCCATTTGGAGGGGGATTTGATCCCAAAAAGAGGCCAGATATTGAGGGAAGTTGGGATTCCTCATCTGAGCCTTGAAAACTATAAGAACTAGGCTTTTTGAATCTTATAGGAGACTTTTTGATGCAGGGTTTTGAAGGGACAGTTTGTAAATTTTGGCCTTTTCTCATGTTTTGAGAGGGGTTTTTCTCATGTTGTTGAGAGGATTTTGATGGTGCATGCATGAATCTGAGCAAGGAGGTCTTGCACAGAAGACATGAAGCATGTAATGTAACAACAAAGAGCATTGTAAGATAACTTTGAGCATTTTAAAGAGCAATAAAGAGGTTTTCCACTTGGAAGCAGGCCCGAAGACGTAGCCAACAATTGGTGAACTCCGTTATCAACCTCTTGTCTCTATTTCTCTTTCTATTTTGTTGTTCTATTCTCTTTATTTACAGCATGAATATTAATCACTGATCTCTTTATACATTAATAAGCATCAAGTAAAAGTCAATATTCCGCAAACAAGATAACAAGTTTATGTATTTCACATTCTTAACGATACGATGCAAAAAGTAAATTAAACTAACTTATGATTTATCAGTAATACCTTCATTTTTGGATCATTTACAACCTTCGTTCTTCTTTGTTCTCTTATGCTTTCTTTCTCTACCGCTTCTACTCTTACAATCGAGAATTATATGATACAATACATCTACGAGGGAGATTTCTTGAGTTTTACCTCCTATAACTCTAAGCTATCTTATCGAATTAAAGATTACAATGAATTTACATTTATTACATTAAATGCCTACAACTGACAGATGAGAGAAGCGCTCAATATATTCATTACAATCCCAAAAAATTTAAGAGCAATTACATCCTTCCAGCAATTACATTAATGTTTCATCTTTAAAATTTCAAAATGTCTTCAAAATGCGTGCTGGTGCATATCCAGTTGTCCTCCACTTGCGCTTGCTTGTGATGCTCTTGCATCATACTCCTCTAGATGAAAAATTCATGGACTACTATCCATGAGCCCCTACACCATCTATCCATGTTTCTAGATATATGCTTCACCTTCTGAATTGGCATCCTCAATCAGGTGTCCTTTCCACTTTATCAAATATTCAAAATATGTTTTCTTCCAGGTCTTCTTGCTAACCCTTTGATCAATGATATTTTCCATCTGTGGCTTTTCAGCTACATGCATCTATTTGACCCACTGAATTTCCTTCTAATTCTTTGCCCCATCTATTTCATCTTCTCTGTAAGGATACAGATCTACTACGTTGAATATGGGTGATATGCCCACATTATCTAGCAATTCTATCTCATAAGCATTTTCTTCAAATTTTCTCAAAATCTTACACGACCCTATCTTTTTCATCTTCAGTTTATTATATGTTCCCCTTGGGAACCTTTTTTTCCTAAGATGTGACAAAACTAAATCTCCCACTTCGAATTGAATCTCTCTTTTGTGTTGATCTTCTCTACGCTTGTATTCATGGTTGGAACTCTGCAATCACCCTTTAATCTCACTGTGGAGCTCCTACATCTCTGTTGAAAAATCTTCCACTCCAACACTCCTGAAATCATTTTTCTCTAAGTCTCTCAACTTAGATACTCCTCTTAGATATTTGGAATGGGATTTTTCCTGTACTCCTATTGGGTGAGTCATTATATGAAAATTCCTCTTGCGGAAGAATCTGATCCCACTGACTATGATGTTCATTTACTAAACTTCTCAATAAATCCCCAAAAATTCAATTTACTACCTCAGTCTATCCATCTGTCTGAGGGTGATATGTTGAGCTAAAATATAGATTTGTCCCCAACTTCTTCCATAGTGTCCTCCATAAATGACCAACAAATTTGGTATCCTTGTCTGAAACAATACTCTTGGGTAAACCATGAAGCCAAACAACTTCTTTGGAAAACAAATTTGCAATGTGTGTTGCATCATTGGTTTTTTGACATGGAATGAAATGTGCCATTTTTGAGAATCTGTTGACTACCACGAATATGGAATCACAACCTCTCTGTTTCCTTGATAGTCCTAACACAAAATCCATTCTTACCGCATCCCACGTCCTCTCTAGTATTTACAATGGTTGATATAACCCATCATTCTATCTTTTCCCATTTGCGTGATGGAAAATTCTACATCTGTTCACAAACTTCTTGACATCCATCCTCATCCCTGGTCAATAATACAAACTGTTCAATTGTGCAATTGTTTTATCATGGCCGAAATGTCTAGCCAATCCTCCACTATGTTTTTCCTTCAAAAGGTTTTCTCTCATAGAACTCTTTGGGATACACAACTGATTTCCTATGAATAGTAATCCATCTGGAATTAAATATTCAATCCATTGGCTTCTGTCTCTCATAATAGGATTCTCACATGTTTCATAAGCATCCTTAAAATATGAATCATCTCTATACATTTCCTTAAGGTTATCAAAACCTAAGGCCTTCACACGAAACTCCTAGAGAATCAAACATTTCCTGCTTAATGCATCAACAACCTTGTTAGCATTTCCATAAATGTGCTTTATAACAAAAGTAAAGTTCTGCATAAATTCAACCCATTTTGCATGTTTCTAGTTCAATTTATCCTATTTGGTTATAAAATGTAAGGCTTGGTTGTCGCTATACAAAATGAACTCTTTTGGAACTAGGTAATGCCTCCATTTCTTCAGTGATTGTATGACTACATAAAACTCTTTATCATATGTGGAATAATTTATTTTGGCCTCATTCAACTTCTCACCAAAGTATGCAACTGGTCTATTGTCTTGACTCGAGACTGATCCAATCACAAATCCACTTGCATCACATCTCACTTGAAATGACTACTGAAATATGGCAAAACCAGAACTGTTTGTTCAGTTATCTTCTCCTTTAACAACTTGAAATTTTTCTCCACTTCCTTTGTCCAATGAAAAGATTTATGTCTTTTCTTGACTGTATCCATCATTGATGCACAAAATCCACTAAAATTCCTGATGATATTCCTGTAAAAAATGGCTAATCCATGGAAGCTCCTAACTTCAAAGATATTCCTTGGCGACGACCACTCTTTGATCTCTTTTATATTCTTAGGATCCATCTTCAGCTAATTCGAAGAGATCACAAAACCCAAACAAATGAGTTTTGTCTTCATGAAAGACGACTTCTTCAGATTTATTAGCATTTTTTCTTGCTGCAACCTCCTCATCACTAGAGTTAGATGTCTCAAATGTTCTTCCTCGGTCTTACTGAATATCATTATATCATCAAGATACACAATCACATATTTCCCAATGAAATCCTTCAAGACTTTGTTCATCAATATCATGAAAGTACTTGGCGCATTCGTCAAGCCAAACGACATGACAAGCCATTCATACAACCCTTCATTCATCTTGAATGTTGTCTTCCATTCATCACCTTCCCTCATTCTAATCTGATGATATCTGCTTTTCAAATCAATTTTTGAAAAAAACTTTGCTCCACTCAAGCAATCCATCAAGTCATCCATCCTTGGTAAAGGAAATCTATAACTGATGGTGATTTTGTTTATAGCCCTCGAGGCCATACACATTCTCCATCCACCATCCTTATTTGGACTTAACACTGTCGACACAATGCATGGACTCAAGATTTCTCTAATCAACCCTTTTTCCATCAATTCCTAGACTTGCTTCTTAACCTCTTCATTCTCCTGCAACCTCAATCTGTACGCTTCTTTGTTTGGTAAACTCGCCCCTGGTATGAGGTCAATGTGATGGCTTATACTTCTGATGGGAAGTAACAAACAAGGTAAATCATCCACCACTATATCAACTAATTCTCTAGGAGTTCTTGAATTTCCTCAAGTAGATCATCTATTGATGTACTGGTCAAGATAACTCTAGGTTTTCTCACCACAACAAACTGCATTTCTTCATCTTTCTTTACTTCATCCAGAAGTTCCTTCCCATTCATGAGAAGTATAGTATTTATTTTTTCTTCTTTCACCTTCTTGTCCTTAATTGGTAGCAACATATGTGTCCTACTATTCTTCTCCAAGGTGTAGGTGTTCTTTCTTCCGTCATGAATAACATTTATGTCATATTTCCATAGCCTCCCAAACAAAACATGATAGAAATCCATGGGAATAACATCACATAAGATCTCATCTCTATAAAACCCTATCTTAAATTCAACTAAACACTGTTTAGTGACTGTTGCCTGGTGTTCTTTTTGCAACCATGAAACTTTATATGGGCTTGGATGTGCAACTATCTCCAATTCCATCTTTTCCACCATTTATGTGGATACTAGATTATCTATGCTTCCACTGTCCACTATCACATTGCATACCCTATCCTTGGTCTTGCAAGAAGTTCTGAACAAACTGTTCCTCTGGATTGGATTTTCCATCTCTTTCTCTAGCTTCAAGAGAATTTTCCTCATCATCAAGGATCTTCCACCTTCTGCATATTCTGGCTCAACATTTCTCCTCTGTGCTTCTGAAATGTGAGCTTCGCCTCCTCCATCCCTTTTTCTATATGGACATTTCCAAGACCCATGTCCTATCTTTACACAGACAAAACACTTTACTTCACCTCCTCTGCCTCTTCCTCTTCCTCTTTCTCGAGGAAAAGTGTTCATATCGGCATATTGTCTCCCCTGTGAACTTCCTCCCTTTTCTAGGTGGTTATGAGGTTTCTTCTCTTCATCTTTGCGCTTCTGTATTATATCTTGGGAAACTGCTTTTCCTCTACTCTAACTTCTGCCTATGTCCCTTTGACCTTGCTTTCAGGCCAATTTCTCTTTTTCCTTCAGAGCAATCTGATAAGCATCTTCCACATTTCTAATTGTCACCATGCTCATTTCATCTTGAATCTCATATCTCAGGCCATTCATGTATCTGGTGACCTTTTCATCATCACTCTCATGACAACAAGATTTGATGTTAAACTTGTAAAATTCCTCAGTGTATTCCTTCACTGTCATCCCTTTCTTTCTCAAATTTTGCATCCTTCGAAATAGATTGATTTGGTAATCCCTGGGTATGAATTTGGATTTCATCTTCGCGGCCATTCTATCCCAGCTTTGGATTCTTTGTTTTCCTTTGCAACACCTGTCAACCTGCAATTCATCCCACCACAGGGTTGCATGTCCTTTTAGTCTAGTGTCTGCATGCTTAAATTTATTACCCTCTTCGATATATTCATAATCAAAGTATTTATCCAGAGCTTTAAACCAATCTAGAAGCTCCTCAACATCCAAGTTTCCTTCATACATCGAGATGTCCAACTTTTCTCTGGCACCTATTTTTGCAACAACTTTAAATAGACGTTCCTCTGCAGTATCTTTAGCTACAATTTGTTCTTCGACTCTAGCTTCGTTCCCATTCTCGGCCTCATTGATATCTCCAGTATCATGGGTTCACCTCTGTGTTGTCTCCATAGCATCTAATTGAGCACGAAGTTCTCTCATATCCCTTTCCATGGCTGGATCGTGCATCGGCCTTTCTTGACGTCTTCTCGGTGGCATTGTTTCAATTTGTCCATGAAGAATTCAATCACAAATGTCCTTTGTCTTCCCTTTTCAGAAAACAAAAGTTGTAGGCTCTGATACCACCTGATGTAGACCCCCACCTCAACAGGGTCTGCTTGACCTCCCGGTCTTTGGATCTTCAAATTCCCAAGATGAAATGGATCCCCAGTCCCTGCTAGAATCTTCAGCACTTAATGACCACAGGTACTTATCTAAGCTCCACCCGCGCGAACATGCACTGGATGCGAGCCTCCACTCCATGTGACCACTGAAGTGACCACAACCTTAACCCAAAAAGGTGCATCGTTTTTCATGATGTCGGGACTTATGTTGCAAGTCACCCTGACTCCTCTGATTCTTGAAATCCCAAAATGGGCTAACTGTCCCTACCTCCTCCCTTAATTCCTCCTGATGTAACCCACAGCTGCGACCTGGGGCCCAACTTTCGAGCATGTCGGGACTTTGCATGTCGAGGATTGACAACGTAGATTTTCTTCTTTTTCCCAATATCCGAAATGCCAAATTCTCCTCACCATAGATGAAGGGTCCTCATTCTCCCACTATCTGACAGTTCAGATCATGTCGGGATTTCGCGTATTGGGGATTTGTGAAGTGGCCCTCTCCTTTTCTCCCGAAATCCAAAATCGCGATGATCGCTTATGCCAGATCAAAGTTCCTAAGTTCTCATGATCCAATGCTCCATATTCTTTCTTCTCTTATCAGGATTTCACGACTTGCGATTCCCGAAAAGAACTTCCTCCACATTCTCGATTCCCAAAATGCCGATATTTCAGAGCACCCAATTGATGGCTCATGCTCCTCGGGATCTAACATTTGTTATCTCTCCTAAGCTTGCGAGTATTGAAAGATGCTCGACCTTATCCTTCCTGCAGATCTACTAGATTCGATGGTCCACAGAAAATTGACGCTTATCCCTCCGAGAATTTCAACCGTCCACTCAGACTCTCAATGTTTCCTAGCCAAACAATTGGCATCTGCCCTCTTGAGCTTGATTTATACAAGGTGGCTTAAACCCTCATCCTTCCTTTGGACTTTACAAATATTTATCCCTCCTTAGCTTGATTCTTACTGCAAACTCAATGATTCTAAGGGATTCTTGCATGCACTCCTTGCGACCCTTACAATAATTTCTAATTATATGATATCTCCCAACTCTGCACACTCCTCGCGACAAAAATTATTCAACCACTCCCTTGGTTTGGGAAAAGTCTAAGACTCTCCTCGGCTCACTCACACCTTGCATGAATCTATGCTATACTTTCACTTCCACTGATACGAGATCAACGGTATCTCTCCTGAACTTTCTAAGATAAAACTCAGAACCTGTCGACCCACTCCTTGCAGACTTTCACTACAGTCCTTGTAGGAATTCTCAGGAAGAGACACAATTGAAACTCATATTCTCCCTCTCACAAACTTCATATATTCAACATGAAATCATACACATAAAGAATATAAAAAAATGCATAACAGAGCATATGAGAAAACTGTAAACATACCATTCAATAGATGCAAACAGTAACCACAACAACACCATGAAATTTGGATCAAAACATTCTTATATTAATACAAGTGATTTTGTACATGGGTTCTATAGCAACAACTATCTGCTCAAACAACATCTACAACCTTTGTTCTTCTCTTCTCTCCTATGCTTTCTTGCTCTACCGCTTCTACTCTTACAATCGAGAATTATATGGTACAATACATCTACGAGGGAGATTTTATCGAGTTTTCCCTCCTACAACTCTAAGATATCTTATCAAATTAAAGATTACAATGACTTTAAATTTATTACATTAAATGCCTACAACCAGTAGATGAGATAAACACTCAAGATCTTCATTACAATCCCAAAACATTTAATAACAATTACATCCTTCCAGCAACTACATTAATGTTTCATCTTTAAAATTTCAAAATGTCTTCAAAATGTGCGCCAGGGATGATTTTAAGGATGGAAATTTATTTTAAAATGTAGAAACCTTGGCGAATCTTACTAATCCTTCATATGCCAACTATAAATGATTGGCGATATTTTTTTCAAAATATTCAAATTTCTAAGGATTTAATATAGTTTTTATAAAATTTTGGCGATTTTTAATGTAAAATAATTTTATCCTATAGAATTTAGGCGAATCATTTTAAAAATAGCGAATCTCAATTTTGGAAAAACCATGGAAAATTAGCCCATGAGCGAAATTTAGCCCCTAAAATCATCCCTGATATGCACTGGTGCATATCCAACTATCCTCCACTTGCACTTGCTTGCGATGCTCCTGCATCACCATCTTGGGGATGTGCTGGGTTATCCTTTGTATGGCCTCAGTTCTGTCTTGGTTGGGTTCCTGGGCTATCCTCTGGAAGTGATTGACCATTGTATTTTCAATTTCCTTGTGGGATTCTCTTTCAATCCCATCCTGATCCCTAATTTTTAGGATTTTGTTGCAGGTTCTTCTTGCAATGGTGGTTCTATGAAAAAACTTGGTATTCTGATCCCCTTCCTTTAGCCACCTGATTCTGGAAATTTGGCGTCAGAGAGTTTCTTCTTGCTGGCATCTTGCTTCCCATTCCTGGGTCATTTGGATATCTTCTCTTTTCTGATCCTTTGTGTAAACCTCATCTATGTAGATTTCCTGGAGTATCCTCATTCTGTCCTTGATATTTTTTTTCTCTTGGTTTATGTTCCCAAATATTTCCTTGTTCCACTCTTTGAGTTTGTGTTTAATGTACTCGAGTCTCTTATAAAGTTTGAACATCCTCGTCCCTTGATCTAGTAATTCCTCTCACCACCATTGGTTGATGTGCTCCTTGAAGGTGGGATGTTCGATCCAAAATTTCTCAAATCTAAAATGTGTGTTCTTCGGGGTGGTTTGGGAGTTTTCTTCCAATTGGATTGGCCAATGGTATGAACTCCCCCATGGAAGGATGCTACAATCTAAGGTTAGTCCCTGCAGAATGATGGATTTTGACACTAGGAATCTATCTAGCCTTGTGGCTACTTGGTAGTGATTACCTCGTTTTTTATTCCAGGTGAACTGACCATTGTTGGTTCAGATGTCTACCATCTCCATTGCATCAATGCAAGCTGAGAAATCCTCTGCATCTCTATCCAGTCTCCTGGTGCCCCCTTTTTTCTCCACAAGTGTTGTGATTATGTTGAAGTCCCCTGCCAAGATCTAGTGGAGGTTGTGGGATCTAGCCTTTATATTTTTTAGGTCTACGAGCATTCTCCTTTTTTCCTCTAACCTCCGGGGACCATACACATTGGTGCATAGAATCGCCTTGGTGTCACCTATAATTTTTCATGGTAACCGAGAGTGTGTGTCTCATAGATTCAGCTGCTAGTAGGTTCAGTGATTGTGGGTTCCATAAGGTGAGTATACCACCTGCCATCTGTTGAACTTCAACAACCAACATATGGTACTTTCTCCATTGTTTTTTACTGATTGTTTCCATTCTGTCTACAATGTAATTTGTCTCTTGAATGAAACAGAGGTCAGGTTGTTCCTGCCTCGGTCTATTTTTGAGTATTCTTTTCTTTCATGGGTTTTTTAGGATTCTTATATTCCATGTGATAATATTCATTTAAACATGTGGGGGAGAGTTGGGAAATAGTTTTTTTTATCTTACCTGAATTTATTAGCAGGGCTCCTAGTTATTGTAGGGCTACGTTGTTTGGTTTCCTGCCTTTCTTCTGCCTCGTCTTCTTGGGTGACTATTGTGGGTTACCCTCGTCTGCCTTGATTCCCAGGTGTCCTATCTCGCCGTGCGTACGCTTGATCCCTCTAGATTTTTCTTTCTCCCTTAGAAGGAAAAGGTATTGAATACGATTTAGTTGCTCCACTGGCACATTGTCTACTCCCTACTTTTTCCATTGCTCTAAGATGTTCAGGAGATCTATGCCTTTTCTCTCCATAATGTATCTAAGATCAGGATCCTCCATGCCTACCTCGCTTGGTGTCATATTCAAATCTCCATATCCCTCCTACATTGGGGTATTGGCGTCTTCGATTCCTCCTTCCATAGGACTTGCGCTACCTCCTTGTTCTCTCTTATTGCCTGGGATATCAGGGTTCTCCTGAGTTACTTGTTCCCTAGATACTCTATCTTTTGTATTTTCCTTTCCTTATTCATCCCTTTGGTTATCCCTGTCCCGTCCTTCTGGTCTGTTCCTAGCTTCCGGGTTGCTTTATGTTGGGGCTTTGTTTGGTTTCTTGTTTTCTCTATTTCTTTGGTTCGGTTTTACAAAATCGTTCTCATCCTTCTATGCTTTGGTGTTTTCCATTTCTTGTTTTTTTTATTGAGTGGACATTCTCTGATTAAGTGACCATTTTCATGGCATCTTCTGCATCTAAATGGGATCTTCTCATAATCGATGCTTTGTATCCATTCCTCATCCCTAAATTCTAGGATTATGGCTTCTGGGAGTTCCCTCGACACATCCATCTCTATGCAGATCCTTGCATAGGATGTATATCTCCCTTTTAGGGTTGCTTCCGATGTCTTAACATATTTTCCAAGTTTGTTCCCGATTGCTTCGAAAGTGGATGAAAACTAGTGGTCTAGCGGTAAGGAGTAAAAATACATCTAGACTGGGACATTTTTAAAGGTTTCTTTCTCTGGGGAGAATTTTTCCTTCCACGACCGCATGTACAACCCTGCTGAGGCATGGAAATATGGACCCCATCAAAGACTTTATCCCTATCCTCCAGGTTCATGAAGACTACTATGAAGAATCCTTTCGAATCCAGGTGGAGTTCCACTTCTCCACTTGGATTCCATTGATATTTTATCCAGTTGCACAACGTTCTTTATGTGGGCCACAACCGCATGAACTTGCAGATTAGTGCATGTGTCTTCATCTAGTATTGATAGAGTTGTGTTTGTGGGTTTTCCAGTATAACCTTGGGCATCATTTTTGTTTTAGGTTTGCATGGGTTGCACTCATATGCCCCACTGGGGTTCGCTGGCTCCTGCGCAACCTTCTGGGTTTCTCTGGTCTCCTCCCCCACTCGATCCCTTTTTTCTTGGTTTCTCTCCTGGTTCTTTTCCAATCTTGATCCCGAGGTGATTGTCAATGGTTCTTTGATACCAATGCCCCATGGGCCTTTCCCCCTGTCCACCACTACCTTCTTGTATGACAGGGTTCCATTCCCACCCCCTTTGGTAACCATTATGTGCTCTATTGAAACTGCAACTATCAAACCCTAGCTTGCGCGACTCTCTGATGTTGAGAGGCCCTATTTAAATTGAACAAATTCTTGTGTTTTTTGGTGTGTTTGTAAATTATCAATAACATTTCTACCGATGTGTCATTTTAATAGGAGTGCACCTATAAAACATGAAAATTTCGGTAAGATCCTTTTATTAGGGGATACATATTGCATTTTCTTTTTATATATTAGTTCTAGTTGTGTTTCATTCTTAATGCCACATATGGATCATATAGTTTATAGATTGCACCATGATTAAAACTATGATTGTTATGCATCCATATATACAAAATATATTATGTTAAGATTGTTATATATATATATATATATATATGGATGCATAATGGTCATAGTTTTTTTCATGGCGCAATATATACACTATATGATGCATACATGGTTTAGTTAAATGCCTTTATAACAGGAACAAATCATCATATGTAACATACATATCAAGTAGATTTGTTATCAATGTCTTTAATATGTGTATAATTTATTGAATGGTTTTTTTTTTATCAATGTCCTTATCACAAGTATAATTCATTATTTGCAAACTTAAAGTTGATTTTCTATCAATTTTCTTAGAACAAATAGAAATCATCTTCTACAACATATATATCAAGTAGATTTGTTATCAATGTCTTTAATACGTGTATACATTATTGAATGTTTTTTTGTCAATGTCCTTATCACAAGTATAATTCATTATCTGCAAAGTTGAAGATGATTTGCTATCAATTCCCTTAGGAAAAGTATAAATAATTTTCTACAAAGTAAAAGATGATTCAAGACATTGCATTGTGAAGAACATTTCCCAACGTCTCACTGTGACAAACATTTTCCAATGTTTCTTTGTGACAAACAATTCCTAAAGTTGCAATGTGATAAACATTTCCTAATGTAGCATTGTGATGAACATTTCCCAAAGTTGCATTGTGACAAACAATTCCCAATGTCACAATGTCACAAACATTTCCCAATATATATTTCCATTGTCATAAAAAATTTTGGTTGTCACAATGCACCAAAATATCTCTCTATGTGACATTGTGAAGAAAATTTCCAATATCAATATAAAATTATATATATATATATATATATATATATATATATATATATATATATTGTACAACATGCATAGTCATGGGCATGGTCATTTGTGGTTAGCCATGGTTATGGCCATGGTTCACCCTATTCATGATCATCCATAGTCATTGTCATGGTCATCATCAATTCCAATAAACTATGGTCATGGTTAGCACGGTCTACCATATCAACCATCGTTAGAGTCAACTATAGTCAACCATAGCCACAATAATACTCTAAGTGGTTGTTTCTAGTGTTAATATGTTGAAACTTCCACAATCATAGCAAGTGAGTAATGAACATATTCATATTAATAAAAGATTAAATGGAATTGGCTAAAATCCAAACAAACTGTACCTTTTCTAACTCCCATCGAACCCTAATTTTGATGGCTAGGTTGTCCGGGTAGATTGTTCGGTCGACAACAACACTAATTTCATGACTAGACTCATCCAATCTCCATGACACAAACCGTCGTTATCGTTTGTCACCTCTTCCATCTCTATGAGTCACATCAACTGGCATCCTTTTCCCCCCTCTCTTGTACATCTCACTATTACACATCAAAATTACTCAACTAGATAAGTGTCGCATGTTCCTCTCGATTGTCGTAAGTGTCACATCTTACTTACAACTTTCGCAAGTGTCGCAAGTTGTTCACAAGTGTCGCAAACATTGTTCAAGCATACTGCCATAACGACGACACTAAGGAGGCACTTAAAACATCTCATATACTTGATTTGGAGAAGGGGAACTGGTTAATTGATGTCAAGGAACTCTTATCACCTGAGAAGAGCTCTTAAACAAAGGTTCTGAGGGTGAGCACTCCCCTACGTTAGCCTTAGGAGTGCTGGCGCTCTCCTATAAGGCCTCAGGGAGTGTTATAACGCTTTCCTGCCCCTCTGAAGGAGCGCTATCCACCTTTGGAGCGCTGGCGCTCCCCTCAAGCTTCCTAGGGAGCTCTACAACACTCTGATGCCCCTTTTGAGGGAACGCTGCCTAATCTGAGGCAGTAGTTGGCTCGTTGAGGAGAATAAGGGGAGGATCTCTCAAGTTTAGAAGGTAGTTGCATTTGAATTCTATTTTCCATCAGAAGATCCCTGATCTAAGGAGGAAGTTCCTCAACTTGTTCTAAAGATAACTCAAGAGGTTAAGCTCCTCTTAACCTATATAAGAAAGCTCTATGATGGTGAAAAGGGGGAAGAATTTCTAGCATCAAACCTATGATCTCATAGGGAACACACAGTCAGTCAAAGGAGAAGTGATCAGTGAAGCTTCCATCATCCAGGTTGTGGATCTTTCGAGCAAGGGTTAGACAAAGGGGACTTGACGAAGCTGTCGCATTCGCATCTACAATTGTAAGTACTGCTGTTGTTATTCTCATCAATATGACATGCTTGGCCTGTTTCTTTCTAGTTTGTGTCTGATCTCACATGAACCTATCATTGATAGATAGATCTGTTTTCAAGCTAACATCAATAGAGTAGGAAGCGGTCGTACTTTGTTTGTCTACAAGACTCAGCGAGGAGCGAGAGTTCGGGGCTCGATTTGGAGCATGCAGGGACAAACATCGATAAAAAGGTACTGTTGTTCTCCTTCCTTCTCATGTGCTAGTTTGTATGGATTTGAAAGGAAGTCAGTGTCCATGTTAAGAACTTTCTGTCTTAGAGTAGGGTCTAGCTCTTTGAGGCAATCTACCTGTCCGCAGGGAGATTTTCCTACAACAGAAACTGGCGACTCCACTGGGGAGTCCTCAAATCAAAACTTCTTGTTTTGATTTCTCCTCATAGACCTTGTTTTACCCCTTGATCATTTCATACCTGGTTCACTCCTCTTTTGATTGGTTTCATGAGCTGATTGGCTCCCTACCCCATCACACCCAGCCTAATTGTCGAAATTGAACTACAATTTTTGAATTTTTGACATTTTTGGGAGTTTTTGAACCTGACACCCCTATCCCTATGTTAAAAGAGTGCCAACGCTCCCTAATAGCCTTACACAGAGTGCTACAACGCTCCTTGCCTTTGGAAATAGAGCGCCAGCCCTCCTTTGGCCAATAAACCTTCCAGAATTGTTTTTTCAGGGTTTTTCCTCTGTGTCTCTCTAGCTGGGTAACCTTGTGAGTCAATCCTTCTTCTTTCCAGCCTTGACATCTGTCTTTTTCTTGAAGAACAAAAATCTTTCTGTTTGGATTTTGTAGCCTTCTTCACTATTGTTGTTGAGTTTTTCTGCCATTTGGAGTTTGAAACCCATGCATTGTCTTTCTCTCCTCGTCGACTGAACTAAAAACGCTAGTGAAGGTCATCAAAGGTCTACATATCTTTTCATTTGGTTTTAGTTAAGATCATTTCTCTTTGAATTTTTCTTTTGGTGTGAAGTTTGATTTCTCTTTGATTGTTTCTTTTCTTTCGCTTCTTGTTTTGATCACAATGAGAGGGTGTATTGTTTGTATGATTCTTGCTTGTGTTGGTCTGATTTTCATTCATCCAAAAATATAATTAGCAAGACGAGCATTGTGTTGAATTAATCATTATTCATATGAAAACAATAAAAAGCATCTTCATGATTTATTGTGTATGTTAGAAGGCATATCAAAAGTTTTAGCATCACATCAGGATTTGATTGAAGAAAATTCGTTTGAGGACATTACTTATTAGTGCTTGTTAGTGGAAAGAACTCTCTCTCTCCCTTAGATAGATGTTCATCGAAAAGAAATGAATGCTTATCATTTTTTATGCATTTTTGGGACTGAGTCATAATTCCATTCATTTCACTTCCATGCACCCCTTTTGAGTAAATAACAACTATAAAATGAACGCTAATTAAAAATTATTTAGAACTTTTTCTTTTCTAGGATCCTCCACCAATAGTAGATTAGGCTTAGTACTTTGGATTAGGCTGTGAGCATAACTCTCCAAAGTTTCCAAAACAAACATTAGCATCCTGAGTTAGGGAGAGTCAAATCCAATTATCGTATAAGTCTGCCTGGGATCCCCCTCTAACACAGGGGTTACGCACGAGGTCACATTCGGGTGAGCTACGGGGACTAACCCTCCGTGGTTTAACTGATTGTGGTGGTCAGATCGTATTATGGGGATCGCTTAAAGGTAAATCCACAATTACTGTGTGGAAGCCTTTTAGTTGATTTCGGGCTCGATACTCTGCCCGTACGTTCAGATCGGACTGTCGACTATTCCTGCCCAGGGGCTGACTGCGAATTGGTAACCTTAGTGGCCATAATATTTAGGGTCTTACACAAGGTGACAGTGATGGGAAGCCTCACTATACCTGGAGCAGACATTGGTCAAACTCACTCAGGCTCCTTGGAGGGTAAATCCACAATTACTGCGTGGAAGCTTGCACCAAGGCGTAATTCCATTAAGCAGGTCGCCATTGTAACTGTTCCACCCTATCCCCGCCCCTTCTGGACTTGATCACGCAACATTGGATTTCATCACCAGCTAGTATGGTCATCAAAAGAAGCTCCTGTTTGCTTGGTTGTGATTTTTAGATTTCTATTAGCGTATGCTATTTATTTTCGATAGTTGGCCATAGATTTTTTTCGCTGACTCTTTTTCGCCAATATCGAACCTCCACGCCATTTGCGGAGGCTACAGGGACTTCCTCCAGAAAATATGGAAGGAAACACCCCTTTACCCCCTCATTCTATGGAGGAATCTCCTCAACAGAGCGAGGTTCAAAACACTACAACTTCCCAGGAAGAAGTTCCCACTCCTTTAGAGAATTTTTGAATTGTTTCAGAATCTCTGGAAGCTTTTTGCATTCTGGAGGGATATGAACGAAGTGTCCTCCAACTGAATTCCGATGGTGAATTTGTCGTCATCAATCCTTCTGACATTCCGACTAGGTCCCATCAAAACCCTTTAGCCAATGATCCTTTTTGGACCGCAGACATTGTTCAAAGTCCACCACGCCTGGTGCGATATCTTTATGGAACAGGGGAAGGTGTCGATGCACCCATCTCCTACACCGTACCCCTAAACCATTTTACCAGTACCACCACTTTTACAGCCACACCGCCTGTTGGTTTGAACATACTGTCCGTTGACCCAAGGTCTACTCTTCCCCTCCAGACGACCCATTCTACAATGGTCCCGCACATTCCGATTATTCCTGCCGGTAACGCGGTGGTTAATCAAGCTGCGATTGCCACACCTGTAACAACAAGACCTACATCATCACTCTCTTTTGGGTACAGAGCACTAAATACTCCCACTACTGCCACTACCGAAGTTCTACCGAGAAGTTCCATACCTATCCAACAACCTGGAGGAACTGGTCTCGGTGGTCATAATCTTCTCGGCAGCACTGGTCAGTCATTTATGTTTGGTTCTCAAATTCTGGGAACTCCACCTCAAGATGGGGGGTATCCTCCCACCGGAGGAAAAATTCCATTTGGGGGGAACCCTCATGCTGGGGGGCAGCCTCAATTCAGAGTCTACCATCAACCATATGGACAAAATGTGTCTGCCACACCTAATCCGTGGAACGTTCCTTTTCCAGGAAACCCACAGTTTTTGGCAGGACAAAATTCTCAGACTCCGCAACAAACTCCTCATGGACAAATGCCAAACCCAACCTATAACCCGCAAAACCCATCTAGTTATCCTCCACTCACACATGCTTCTCAAAACACCTCAAATCCTGTGTACCTTGGTCAAAACCAACCTCATACAAGAGGGCCCACTAGTTACAATTATCCACATAACCCAGTGATTGGCTCCACTGGTGTCCCCATGCCACACCAACATTACCCACATATTAACCGACAACTACCTTTTCTAGCTACCCTGAACCTTCCAGACTTGTCCCGGTTAATGAATGATCCTATTTATCATTCTCCGGTTTGGCCAACTATTCCAGCTAAACTTCCTTCTGATATCCCAAAATTCGACGGAAAGTCTGGAGAAGACCCAAACAACCATGTAATGACTTTCCATTTGTGGTGTTCATCCAACTCCCTCATGGACGATTCTATTCGTTTGCGTATTTTCCAACGAACACTTACGGGTTCTGCAGGGAAATGGTATATTGAACTACCACACGCATATTTTCATGATTTCAACTCCCTCGCCATGTCCTTCCTCACACACTTCCAACTACCTATTCGATACGAGATGGGTACCGAAATATTAACCTCCCTTCGTCAGACAACGTCCGTACATATCTCCGATCATATTCATGAACGAAGACGATGACTAAGGCTAATCAAAGCGGTCATTCCTGACCAATTGTTAGTGGAATGGTTCACTAAATCGTTGTTACCCCAGATTGCTTGTGACGTTGCCATGGGTGGTGTAGTCACCGAGGAAGAAGCCATTGCCCGAGCTCAGTACTTAGACTTAGTCTTTTCACAATCTGATACTCTGTATGAGTTGATACTGAATTCTACCCGTTCCACTAACGATCCATCCAAACCATCGTCTGCTTCCCACGCGAATGGAGTTATTGGCTCCATCAAAACCCAATCTACTACCCAGTCGGCTGGAATGATTCAGCGGCCCGCTTCGACAGCTGCTCCTAGCCCAACTACACCCTCTTCTACCCCCCCTCAAACTCAGGTCTCTGATGTGAATAAGGTCCAATCGACCCCTTCACAACAACTTGGGGGTAAGAAGAAAGTGAGAAACAAACCAGAGAAAAACAATAACAACGAACAACCAAAAAATCAACCGCAAACCCCTGCTGCTGGAAAACAACCACAACGAAAAACGAAATTCCCATGTCTCATTTGTGGTGACAATCACTACACCTGAGACTGTGCACATCGCGATGAAGTAGCCAAGATTTTTAAGGGAAATTCACAACCCACTGTGCTTACCCATCCTTTTCCACAACAACAATCTTTGGTTGCTCAAACCCCCACTGTTGGGGGCAGTTCCAACCCACCCCATGATGAGGCCTCAACAAGTGCCCACATTTAAATGTTCAATGGGGTTAACCTGACCACTCGCTCTGTGACATATGATGCACCAGTTAAACCTGATAAACCGAAGACTACTAATGATTCCACACCGGAGCCGTTACCCTCCTCTGTTAATCCTCCGTTTGTTAGTCCTCCATCTAGGCCACTTCAGATTGAGAAACCTTCATTTGACTCTATCTTACGCCCTCCTAAGAGCACCATCTGGAAATCTACCTTCAATCCTAATTCACGGGCTGCCCAAAACTACAACATTGTAGAAGATTTGGCCCAAGCACCGTGTGCTATGCCTGCCTTGGAAGTTCTACAACACTGTCCCAGCCAACGTAGAACACTCTTAGCTTCTATCGGTGCTTTTGATCCCAAGTCATCAAATAACCTCACGTTTAATCTGGATGATCATCAACCACGACTCTCCCACCAGCTAGATTTCCAAATCGATGTTGTTGTTCACAATCAACAAATCCATCGAACTATCCTAGATGAGGGAGCCTCTACTTGCATCATGTCCTTAGCTTGTTGGAAGGGCTTAAAATCACCCGCCCTTAACAAATCCTCTACGATGTTACTAGCTTTCGATGGATGAGGTTTTCATCCTCACGGATTATTACAATCCTTAGTCGTTCAGTTGGGCAACAAAACTATTACCGTTGATGTCGAGGTGGTCGATGCTCCCCTCGATTACAACCTACTACTTGGGAGAAGTTGGTTCTACGCTATGACTGCAATCGCCTCGTCGGTGTTTCAATGTGTACAATTCCCCCATCAAGGAAAAATTGTCACCATCGATCAGCTTGATTTCTATACACCCGATGCTCGCATCCCTGCCACCAGCAACATTCCCTTTTTAGGAGACCACCCAGTTACGTATGAAAGTGTTGGTATTGGATTATTGAAAGATTCTAGCCTTATGGGTACTTTCCCTACACCACTTCCACTTACCACGCATCATATTGCCACTGTCAATATGATCTCGACTATGCCTTATCAATCCTTGGAATCATCTGACCCTTGGGTTGTACCTAGTCCTCTGGAATTCGATGTGCTTAGTGACACTATGCCACTTAGCCCAACCGAGGCCGCATATGTAGCTATTCAATCTACCTCTCCCTCTCCGGACAATCCACATTTATCGACACCAGATGCATACTTGGTGCCCTCATGGTTGGATTCCCTATCGTCCATCGTTGATTACATTTCCCAGATTTTTCCTTCTGACGAATCTATTATGGAAATGATTAGCATTGACGATCTTCCTTGGGATGATAACCATCATCGATCCTCTTTTCTTCCGCCTTTGGAAGAAATTCATCAGGACATACGCTCTGTCTTCCCTCCCCATGTTACCGATGCTCCGCAATATCCCATCCTCACACAGGATACTCTCTCCGAGGGGAACATGGGTAACATCTCTACTACAATCGTTATTGACATCTCGATCAAAGAAGGTGTCGTGGAAAACATCAACCTTGGTGCTAATTGCACACCCAAGGAAGTGGTCTCTTACACCGCTTTGTTTAAGGAATTCCGCGATGTCTTCGCATGGAGCTACGAGGAAATGCCAGGGATCGACCCTTCCATCATCGTACACGAAATCAAAACTTACCCTGACACAAAACCTGTTCGACAAAATCTTCGCCCGGTTCATTCCAAGAAAATCGTAGCTATAAAGGTAGAGGTTGAAAAAATTCTCAAATCTGGCTTTATCTACCCCGTCCCTTTGACCGAATGGGTCTCCAACCTTGTTCCGGTTGCCAAAAAACAAGGGACCATCCGTGTTTGTGTTGACTATCGATATCTCAACAGAGCTTGTCCTAAGGACAACTACCCTATGCCCTTCATCGACCAAATCATCAATAATTGCGTAGGGAGCGTAATCTTCTCTTTCATGGATGGCTTTTCTGGGTATAACCAGATTGAAATCTTACCTATTGATCAACATAAGAAAACCTTTATCTGCCCTTGGGGAACTTTTTCTTATCAAAAGTTACCATTTGGCCTAAAAAATGCTGGTGCTACTTTCCAACGGGCCATGTCATACGCTTTCCACGACATCAAGCATATCGTGGAGCCTTACCTCGACGATTTACCCACCCATTCATCCAATCAATCCGGTCACATTGCTCACCTACGGGCGATTTTTCTTCGATGTCGGTTCTACCGTATTCGCTTGAACCCACACAAGTGCATTTTTGTTGTTGAATCTGGTTGAATCCTCGGTTTCATTGTCTCCAAATATAGGATCAGGGTGGATCCCTTAAATATTAAGGCCATTCTAGCCTTACCCCCACCTACCAACTTAACCCAACTCCAAAGTTTGCAAGGCAAAACAAAATTCCTTCACCGTTTCATCTGCAACTATCCTGAGATCACTAAAGGATTTATGCGGTTACTGCAAAAGAACACCCCTTTCATTTGGGATGACACCGCAAAATGGTCATTCGATGCTCTTAAGCACGCCTTGACCCACGCACCTTTGTTACACCCTCCAGAGTACACAAAGGACTATATCCTTTACTTGGCTGCCTCCACTTCCACCATTGCAATGGTGTTAGTTCAAGAGGACACCAACGACGAAGAACATGTGATTTATTACCTGAGAAAAAGTCTATCTAGACCCAAACTCCGATATTCACATGTCGAGAAACTGGCTCTGGCAGCCGTCATCGCTGTCCAGAGATTCTGCCACTACATCTTATTACGCACCACCACGGTAATCGCAGACTCCAACCCCATGTACCATGTCTTGACATGTCAAGTACTTGGGGGAAAATATTCTAAATGGATCGTTATTCTTCAGGAATTCGATCTTGAGTTTACGAAGGCCAAAGCCAAGAAATCCCTGGTGTTTGTAGGGCTTATCTGTGCTCTCCCTCGTGCTGATGAAAACATTGAACCTAGACATTCTCTCCCTGATGAATCTCTCTTCCTCATCAGCACCTCCGGTCCTTGGTACGAAGACATTCTCCTCTACCTTCAAACCCGACATTTTCAACCCAACATTTTTTGCGAAGAGCGTCGATGCATTCGTCACCACTCTCGTCATTATCTCATCATCAACGACACCTTGTATCGCCGTGGTATCGACACCATCCTTCGACGATGTCTGATTCACGAGGAGGCTGAACGCGTTTTGAACGATTGTCACCTTGGTGCCTGTGGCGGTCACCTCTCCAGGATGGCCACAGCCCAAAAAATTCTACGTGCTGGCTACTTTTGGCCCTTGATTTTCAAAGATTGCATCGAGGCCATCAAAAAATGCCCACCCTACCAAGTCTTTAACAAGAAGGCATGCACCCACCCTACTGCGCTGCACCCCATTATCGCCATCGGCCCCTTTTCCAAGTGGGGTATCGATTTCATGCAGTGTAAGCCTACCTCAGTCAAGGGGCACGGTTACATCATCGTCGTCGTCGACTACTTCACCAAATGGGTTGAGGCTATGCCTACCTTCCTGAATGATGGTTGCACTGCATCTCTGTTCCTTTTCAACCATATCATAACTTGTTTTGGTGTACCATGTGCCATTGTACTTGATCATGGTGCACACTTCAAGAACCAGATGATGAGCGAGTTACATGTCAAATTGGGTTTTCGCCATGAAAACTCATTCCCTTACTACCCACAGGCCAACAGACAAGTTGAAGCCATCAACAAAGTCCTAAAAACCATGATCCAACACATGGTAGGGGCAAACAAAACATTGTGGCATTTACAACTTTTCTCCCCTCTCTGGGCTTATCGTACCTCTGTGAAAACTTCAATTGGATTCACTCCTTTCCAGTTGGTATATGGCATTGAAGCCGTCCTGCCAATCAAGTGCAAGATTCCATCACTCAAACTGAAAGTAGAACTCCTGCCCCATACTTCTGCTGAAGAAGAACGATTCTTGTATGTATCCAAATTGGACGAAACACGTTGTGATGCTGCTCTTGCTAATGAGACACATCAGAAACGAATTAAGAGTCAATACGACAAATCCATCCACCCTCAGACTTTTGCAGAAGGAGACTTAGTCCTCCTTTACGACCAAGCTCACGACAAATTGGGGACAGGAAAGTTAGAACCTCTGTGGCACGGTCTTTACATCGTGAAGCGTGTTCTACATAGAGGTGCCTACGAATTAGTTGATCATGATGGAATTTCCCTAGGAGAGCACTAAAATGGGCTTTACCTTAAAAAGTACTATGCCTAGATCACTTAGCATCTGTACTTTGTACATTATTGTATTTTAGTTTGGTGTGTCTATTTCTTTTGCGTGCTCGAGTCTTTACCGTTGCCACTCATGACTGTGCTTGTGTTTTCATGCACAGATGACGTCTTCCTTTCCTATATTTTTTAGGTTCGCGGATGGCGCTAGTCGACATACCCAAAACATTGCTTCGACAACATGGGTTATTTACCAATTTGATGAGGTGGTGAGTTTAGGAGGTATCTGCTTAGGACCAGCAACCAACAATATGGCAGAATATCATGTTGTCATCGGACTGTTGACCCAAGCCTCCTACCTAGGTATCTATCGTATCATTTTTTACTTAGACTCCCAACTCGTGGTCTATCAACTCAACCGTATCTATGCTATCCGTAGTCCTATCCTGTCACGTCTCCACTTACAAGTTCGCCGCCTTAAATGAATGTTTGATTACATTGAATATAGACACATTCCAAGAGAACTTAATAGTGTTTCAGATTCGTTAGCAAATTATATCATGGATCAATATCTTGCCCACATATAAGAGTTAAGGAAAACAAAACTGTACATTACATGTAAAGTAAAACACATCACATACATCATCATGTACAAATCATTGGCACTGTAAAAACTTGAAACTCTCTCTCTATATATATATGGCATGACTGGAATGTTTGGATTACATCAAAAATCATGTAGAAGAGAAAAATGTCGGGTCTCTAAACCCCTACAACATCGCCTGACAAGGCATACAAAAATGATCACCAGAGAGACTCTAATCTCCCTGCGCTACATTGTGCTACGAGTAACACATCACCACATGCACTATGTGCCTCAGTAGAGAATTGATATTCTCTGGTACTCCTACAGTGTGCCTCTGCAGATGTAAAGGCACTTCTCCCCTCCGCAGAGGAGGAATGCCCATCGTAAGGCCTTGGAGGTTTCTTTCAATGTCTTGGAGACCTATCACTGGTACTATCGAATCCGCTGCAACTGGAACACCCCCACGATGTCCTGGTATCGGTATATCGTCCGGCGCACTGTTCCCTTGTCTGCATGTTGAAGACAATACATCTGTTAAAAAACTCTTCTACATACCCAAAAAAATATATATACATCAAAAAATTCAAAAACAAAAACTAGACAAGGTATGGATCAGTCTCTTACCTGACACATCCCAGTCTTCCCCCGTGGGTAAAATCAAATCCATACTCCCACGGAAATCTACCTCAGCATAAGGGAAGTCCTCTATCCATAGATATGGTCGTCTCATCCAGGCAAAGAAATCGCTAGTGAAACGGAACTCTGACTCCGCTACCAGCCTCGGAGACAGACTGGTCCACCTCTCCATCCTCGGTTCATCCACTGGTCGCACCGCCAGTGCTATCTGAGGCTGCATCTGGGGGATGCGCTCTAGAAAAAATGAGACCAAAAATGAGCCATAACCAAATTGCTTCTGTCCTGTCTTGCACCATGAAATTTGTTCCTTCACATTTTGAAGGAACCCTGCACTCCAGTTGAACAGTGTTGGTTCCAAACACTGAACACCGTAAGCCACCTGCGATCTTGATGCCAAATGCGCGCTAGTACTGTCCGTCACACTTGTGATGGAAAACAGTATAGACTGGAGGGGTAACTCTCGAATGTCCTTGATAGGGATTCTACCCCCCACTAGCCTTGCTCCTGGGATACAGTGGCGTGCCAGATACACGTCCACTTGTTCAGGTAGTGCCCTCTGCTCGGAGAAAGATATGGGGACCCCTCTTTTCAAGAGGCCAGTCAAAAAATACACGTCTTCTAACTCAATGGTTAAAATCTATGTGCCAATCCAAAATCCTTGCTTTGCAACATCCCATAGGCCGATCATATGCTCGAGCAATAAAATCTCTTTCTTCATTTTTTGCAATTTGAAGAACTTTAGTAAGCCACAAGCTCGCAACACGGCCCGTGTGCGGGGACTCCGCAAGGAAGCTAATTCATCCATCTCATGTTCTCTTTCTTTCCACTCGATCATGGTCGCCGAAGTTACCTACAAATAAATAAATAAATAAATAAACTCATTATTTCCACATTTTGGCAATTTCGGCAATTTTCAAAAGCAATTTAAAACATGAAATAAGATGCCCACATCATTTAAAAGTGACCACACACTCTTTTATAACCACCACACCCTCTCTTAACCATTTAACATCCATCATATAACAATGAAACATTTTCAAATGCAAACGGGTTCTTTGTGGGAACATGTGAGGGTTTTATCATGGATTCCTTGCCAAAAAATGACCTATCTAATTGACTATTGAGGCATTGGCATCTTAGCCATCCTTTTCTAGAACGTTTTTGCAAAAAGAATCCCATTTTTCCATTGATTTTCAAAGAGGCCGATTTGGTTCTATTTGGGGCAACTTAGGCCTTCATATTTTAAAATAAATGATGCTATGAAAATGAATACTAAACCATGTAATTGAAAGAAGAAGAGATGGATATTTACCTGGTTCGAACGGCAAGTGAAATGGTCAACTGTAGCTCCACCAGCAAACAAAACAAGATCCACTTCAAAATGAGAATCTACACTACTCCAAAACCCTTGTGCAAAATGAAATGGTAAATGAAATTTTCAATGTATTGTTATTTATAAATTTTCATTTTTCATAAGGTATGATCATTTATGGGTTTCTCTAACAATATGCTGGCTTCGCTAAACCCTGGTTTGTAGTTTTGGCATCGCGGGTTTCCAGGCAGTCCTGATGGATTATTCACCTTGTCGCACTTATGAGAATAGTCTTAGTTCGTTCTCGAGCTCGATAATATGAGAACGTAACCGAGTAAACTTTTATCTCTTTTTCGGACCCGTACGGATACATGAACACACGAAAAAGGAACCCCCCTGGAGTCTCCTTTAAACCCTTTTCAGACTCTCTAAATATGAAAAGATTATCGAGTGACCTTGCTTCCTTTCACACCCGTTAAAAGGTCAGAAAGGGCATCTTTCGAGCGATAGTTTATCTCTTTTTCGGTCTCATTAGACTACTGTACAAAAACAAAACTGAGAGAGTTCTCTTTTAAGTGTTTTTCCAAACTCTATAATCTCGAAAAACCTTCGAGTTTTCTGTCTTTGGACTCGTTAAAACACACATCGACAGGCCCATATGGGACCGATCCCTTACTTCTTCCGGTTTGTTAAACAAAGGAAGAGGAACTTACCGAAGGTGAGTTATATCGAGCATGTGTTATCCTCCTCGAGCTCATTAAATCAAAAAGAGGTACTCATCTATCTGGATGGGGGAAAAATTGAAAGGAACAAGCCAAGCAGTTTGTTGAGAACATTATCCAACAATTCTTAGAGTCGCCCTTGAACACGGCACTTTGTCATTTGCACATATCATAATCCATTGAACCTCTGCACTAAGCCAATCCTTTGAGTTCCTTTCACTCCTTTGGGTCACCCGACGCAATTCACAGTACCCACTGCATAGTTTTGGTCCATGTCATGTTTCGCTGTCATGCCTCAGTGTTCAAGGGAAGTATCCGCCTTGAGAGTCAGCCATCCCAAATATCTTGCCTCAAAACCCATGTCAGTCCATGTTCTTTTGATCTACCAATTACATCTCTATATCCATTTCATGCCGTTGATGGGGGATACATCAAGGCCATCCCTCGACGAGTCTATTCCTGTTGACTTCAACACATTATCCGGGAATCAGACTCAGAAACCAGTTGGTACTTTGGGACCTGCATGCCTCAATGGAAAGCCTCCTCACATTCAACAGTAGGTTTACATCATTGACCCTTGATCGAATGATTCCATGGATGTTCGACCTCAGCTCATCTAGTCACATTCACTGGAATGTACTAGGGTACCTTGGGAATCATTGACATTAATGGTGATTTCCCTCGCACTTGTTAACGGTTCACACTATTGACTGGTAATCAAGTGGTTTCTGCCATGTTCAACGTCAATACATCTATTCACATGGTTAGAATCGTACCACATTGAGATTGGTAAGAAGACCCTGGGTTGAGTAACCACTTTGATATATGCTTCGCCCAGGCTGCGAAGGAGTTTCTATTAGACAAAGAACACATACACTGTTACATAGATCCACTTTGTATTGGTCGTGGCTATGTCTTATCATCTCGTAGATCCACTGTGTATTCTTCGTGGCTACGATCAGGCCGAGTCATTAGAGTATAGATCCACATTGTATCTTCGGTGGCTATACCTTCTGTAGCGTACCAATTTGCTACCCAGGTTTCCAAACCCCTCAATTTACCATTATACATGAATGTTTACATAATTGGTAAAGGAATTATAAGCACATGCATTCAAACAGAATTAAACACACTTAATTCGCAGAGTAAAATATATAAGTTACTGTTACCATTAACAAACCATAGCATGCAACAGTATTTTATTTACACAGCGGAAACATGATACAAAACAACACAGTCATGTCAAATGTGTTAAAACATAACTCAGAATACTTATCTTTTATTTGCTGTAGCATTCACCAACCAAGTGCAGGCCTTCCACGAACCTCCCAGCCTTAGACCACATTGTTCATCAGCTCAACAGTAGGTCACCCCCGAGTTGGGACCGAGCTCCACCCCAAGGCAAGGAATCTAGACTCAGGCTGAGGTTACAGGGAAGACAACACATACACATTCAATAGGAAGAATCTCTCCCAGGAATCTCCCACGCTCACTGCACACAGACCCTCATTCCCCACATGCCTGTTCCACCCCAGGAGAGTGCACCTTCTCTGTCACCTAGACAGTCCTTCGGTTGCCAGTCTCCCTTACCTTGGGTTACAGGAACAGACCGGACATGAATTCTCTGGGCTCTAAGGCAACTACATGGATTCCTTCCAGGAGTCCTCTTCTTCCCCTGCGCACTCCCTCACCTGGAGGGGTCGCTCACAGGCCAACAAGCCTCACGCAATCCAGTGCTGCACAATCACATCAATCCACGGGAAAAAACAGACAAGGCTTCCCAAAAGGTTCGGCTGTCCCAGGATGATCTCATGGGATGATTTTCGGAATAGAGGCTCCACGCACAGGCTAGCTCATCTTTTCCCAAACAACCAGGGATTCTTCCACTCGAGTTTAACACAGGCTTAATGCGCACACAGGTTTTATCAGAGACACTGGTTACTCAGAGTCAGACACAGACTCCATGGCTCTAGACATGGTGTACACGATTTCCTCCGGACCAAACACAGGCTTTACGGCTTCCAGAGATAAACCAGGGTATTCTGGCAGACGGTGTACCAGTTCCACGCACAGAGGTTCGGGTTCGAATGGAGGAAGATTCCCCACTCACGGTTCATCTCGACACTTATATTTTCATGCACCAGGGTTGACACTTGTCACCCTGGGAACTGCATGTGTTCCATCCGTACACCCCTCTCCCACCACTTGGGAAATCACGGGCCCTTCCAAAGGACTTAGGTTAACATAATGTGCACATGGAATTTTAGGAATAATAATAAAATATTATTCCAGGCCTAAGCCCCCTAGGCTTAGCCCATAGGCTCCACCCTCAGCCCCTTTCCCACCTTCCATCCCCTAGTTCCTTGCCCACTCTGTGGACGCTTAGTCCCCCATCACTCTTTCATCGTGGATGGTCTGCACTAGTGGTATTTATATTTTATTAATTGACCTGCATACATACAAGTACATCAACAGGCTCCTGACCTTCAGCACTTAGGCTCCCTGGCCTAACAAAACTCATAAGCCTACAGCTTATTCAAAACTTGGCTCACCAGCCTATAGAACATATTTACAATTCTTTGCATATACACAATCTACAACGGGGCTCAGCCTTGGGGACACTACAATTCCCCTCTGTTGGGTATGTGTTATATTCTTTGCATGTGTGTGTGTGTGTGGGTGCGCTACAACAACTGCGTCTGGCAGTGTGTGTGGGTGGTTATTTGCTATTTTTAGCGGATTTTGCTATTTTTAGCTGATTTGTAAATTAATCCTGGATTAAGGGATTAGGGTTTTGGTATCTACGGAATACCTAAAAACATTGTATATATTGTATGGCGAATGGTGAAATTCGATATAA
>ML830860.1:106245-119590 GCA_009831015.1 Picea engelmannii | reverse complement strand
AATAACCCATCGCTATCAAAAGAAAATCCCTCATATCGGGGTACCATCATTGTGTTTTGTCCGATAAAATCCTCGACTTCTTTGTACCAGTCATCATCACGCTGTAAAGTGAGAATCTTCTCACGTAGATTCGTCTGAAGAGGCAACACCGAAAAAATGCGTGGTCTCCGACTCAAAGCATAATCCACTTGGTTCACTATTCCCTTTATGTAAGTAATCTCGAAGTCGTACTCGCTAACCAATTCCGACCAACGCCGTTGTCGCGCGTTCAGGTCGCTTTGCGTAAAAATGTGTTGTAGTCCACAATGATCAGTCTTTAATTCAAATTTTCGTCCAACAAGGTAGTGTCTCCAAACCTTCAAGGCATATACGATGGCTAATAACTCCAAATCGTGCGTCGCGTAGTTCTCCTCATGCCTTCTCAGCGTCCTCGAAATGTAAGCAATCACTCGTCCGTCTTGCATCAAGACTCTGCCTAAACCTTCCTTGGATGCGTCAGTGCATACCAAGAAGTATGCGTCCATGTCAGGGACCTTTAGTATCGGCACTGTCGTCAACAACTCCTTAAGCCTCTGAAATGCTTCCGCGCATTTCTCGGTCCAAACAAACTTCTTGTTTTTCTTCTGCAATTCCGTGATCAGAATTGCTATCTTTGAAAATCCTTCGACAAACCGTCGATAGTATCCTGCTAAACCCATGAAACTACGCACTTCTGTGACATTCATCGGTGCAAGCCATTCCATAATAGCCTCAACTTTTGCTGGATCCACTGCGATACCTTCACCGGAGATGACATGCCCTAAGTAGTGAATCCTCGACTGGTAAAAAGAGCATTTGGACAGCTTCTCATACAATTTGTGCTCTCGTAGACACTGTAGTACCAAGCGCAAGTGCTCGTCATGCTCCTCCATCGTCCGAGAGTAGATCAAGATATCGTCAATGAATACTTTGACGAACTTGTCCAAGTACTCGCGGAACACCCCGTTCATCAAACTCATGAATACCCCTGGGGCGTTTGTCAGTCCAAATGGTAAAACAGTAGATTCGTAATGTCCAAATCTCGTCTTAAAGGTGGTCTTAGGGATGTCATCCTCCTTGATCCGTAACTGGTGATACCCTGATCGCAAATCGATCTTGGAAGACACCGTCGCACCCTTCATTTGATCGAACAGATCATCAATTCTTGGTAAGGGATATTGATTCTTGATCGTAGCCTTGTTCAGTTGACGGTAGTCAATGCAAAGCCTCCATGATCTGTCCTTCTTTCGTATGAAAATAACCGGTGCACCCCACGGTGACACACTAGGACGTATCAGTCCCAGGTCCAACAACTCCTTCAGTTGCATTTTCAACTCTTGCAATTCCGGGGTCGGCATCTGATAAGGCGTTCTTGCTATCGGTTCGGTCCCCAGTTTCAAGTCTATGGTAAACTCCGGTTCCCTTTCCGGCGGCATCCAAGGTAACTCCTCTGGAAATACGTCCGCAAACTCCTTCACCACCGGAAGGTGTTCTAGACCTTCCGCTACTCCCTTTTCATTTAGCGCGAGGATCGCATAAAGCTTGCACCCCTTGCACATACTCTTCCGTAACTGTAAGGAAGAGACGAACCTCAGGGATACTCCCTGGTTCCGTCCTACAATCACATGTCTCTGTCCTTCATCATCGACCAAGCTCAACCGTTTCGTCTTACAGTTGAGTATCGCCTCATGCGATTCCAACCAATCCATACCAATCACAACGTCGTAAGATCCTAAGATCGTGACGTACAAGTTGACCCTCATGACAAACTCTCCCAGGTTAAGGTTACAACCTGTAACCTTTCCTCCAACCTTTTGTTTGGCTCCTGAAGCCATCTTTACGAAGCTAAACTTGTCCTGTTCGACTGCCTTTACCTTAATCCTTTTTAGCGCTGCACCATAAATGAAACTCTCAGTAGCACCTAGGTCTATCAAAATACTAAGGGTCTGGTCAGCGACAGTACCTGTCGTCTCGAGCACAGTCGACTGGTGCTCTACCTGGTGGTTATTCACCGCTACATGAATCTGATGGGCCTTGCCCATATCTCCCACGGTAGCGGGTCCGGCTGATCCAGACGCTCTGGTCCTCTCGACAGGAAAGTTGCGCTGGTAGTGTAGCTCCCCACACGTCCAACACCCCTTCTTCGGCCCAGTAGTCCTGGTGCCCGAAGTAGAAGATGACTGTCGACCGGCCTGGAAACCAGGTTTGTTCTGCTGAACAGGCCTAAACTGCTGCTGCTGCGGGCGACGCTGTTGCTGATGCTGTGGTCCCCGATAAGGTGCCCGCTGCTGAGGCGGCGGTCGTTTGGGTGTAGTGAAAGTGGATCCTCTCTGGAAGCCACGATATCCCGGCGTATGCCTCGCTGGTGTCTGAGGCTGCGGTGTACCAGATGAACCCTGCCCTGCTGGTCTCGCTGGAGTCCTGGTCTGACCCCCACTGATAAGCTCCTCCTCTGCTATGAGGGCCTTTTGGACAGCGTCGTGCAACATTTGAGGCATAAAGATCCTAACCTTTGGACGCAGGCTGTCGTTAAGGCCAAACACGAACCGATTGACCTTGAGCTTCTCAGTGTTAAGGTGCGGAGCATACCGGAGTAGCTCCATAAAACGTGCCTCGCACTCAGGCACCGTACGACCTCCATGTCGTAATGCGTTGAACTCATTGAGCTGACGCTCAATGAATTCCTCTGAAAGGTACCTCTCTCGAAACCGTTCCTTAAACAGTTCCCATGACACGTCTTCAACAGCCATGTTCAGCTACGACTGGAGCGTCTTCCACCATAGAAGAGCGCTCCCCTTTAGTTGAAAGACCGCCATGCGGACCTTCATGTTGGAGGTATAATCGCGAAGTGCGAAGCACATCGCCATATTCTCCAACCATGCCTTGGCGGCGGCGCCATCCGGGGCTCCAAAGAACTCGAAAATTTTTACCTTCTCGAGTTCACGGTGAATGCTACCTATAACGGCCGGTGTGCACGGCGGAACCTCAGCGGGTGCCGACGCCCTGGCCTCGTCTCTGTCCAATCGGTTGATCAGTGCCTCGGACATGCGCTGAAAATATCTCATCATCTCAACAACGTCACCAACTGCTATCTGCTCCTGTCCAAGAACCCGCTCGCCTCCCTGGGGGTTAGACCCCTCAGGCGTGGATGCTACTGGAGGCGTCACGCCTCCTCCCCTAGCACCCCGTCATCTGCCTCCGCGACGTCCTCTAACCATGATTACCTGCACACACACAATCAACTTGATCAACAACAGTATAATCAAATCTAATCATGTCCACGAAAATCGTAGCGAACCCCAAGTCGCGGGTCGAACCGACTCTGATACCATATGTAACGCACCTCCTCGTTACGACAACAACTCTGATAACATGTGTCAAATTTTATTTTTTTATCTTTTTTGTTTAAGGTGTGTGCGCTCGTGTAAAAAGAAACAGACACACTGGACTCTACGACGCCACCCGACGACTAACAAGACGCACCCACGAAGATCATAATAAGGAGACACAAGGCACACAACAAGTATCGACAAACATTTAACGACATACTGGGTTATGCACAGTGCGAACACCGAAGGAAGAATCCATAGTGGTAGATTTTACTATTTCTGCACAGGAAAGCAGGGCGTTTAATCTTAGTTCTCTGCTCCGGAGAGAGAGAAGGTCAGATAGGTTACTGGCCGACTGCTCAGGCAGAAACTAGTAATCTCCGTCAGGTGTGTGGCAAGAGTAGAAACCCTGCCTTTAAAGGGCCCGAGACTCTTGATACGGCACTGGATTTTTTACACACAAAACAATCACGCACACCGACTCATATACTAGTCTACAAGGAGGTGTCTACATCCCGCCCGACACGACTGACCCCATACTCAAATGACTCAACCAAGTACAACAATAAATAAACGCATGACCGTAACCTCGAGGAAGGCGCAAAGCAGAAGGATTCAGACAACGACCCACCACCATTGAGACTCCATGACCTTAACTACAACCAATTACTCCATTTGATTTCCACTAAACAACGAGTTACCAACCCAGTCTTGAATAATGCACATTAACTAATTTACCATAACATCACCATAGCATAACCATATCATCTCCTTCTATATCACAATATCATTGTAATTTATCTAATGATGACGTTACCCTTGTTTGTGATTATTAACAACGGAACTACTAGGAACCTGTCCATAATAACCATGTATTTGCTTTTATAATAGATAGCAGTGGAATTAAACAAATATTAGCTTTCATTACAAGACGTTGTAAGTAAAATCATCGATGATTAACAAAATAAATTAAATTCAACTGGGAACCTCGTTAGCATTGTAAAAACTAATAATGGCGTCATTACAAGTTATTGCAGTTAAACTATTCGATGATTATCAATAAACTAAATTCATGGGAGGCATATTAGCATTGTGAATAATTAGCGTTATAAAGCAGGTTAGCATATCAGCATGGAAATTTAGTATATTAGCATATCAACATTGTAATTAGTAAATAATTGGCATTATAAATGCATATCCGCATATTAGCATTATAAATAATTAGCATTGAAATTTAAACTAAAAATTACTTTTCATTACCCAGCATGGTAAATAAATAATCGCGGTTAGCATAATAAAAAAAAAGAAAAAAAAAGGAAACATACGACGATTGGGATTGTAGAAAAATTCTCCTTTAATGCAACTCATATACCTCATTTTAACTAAACTCAAATTCTTTTCTCGACACCTGGAAATCATCTACTGTATGTTAATTTATTCTTTTCATGGAAACTAAATCATAAGAAAATCATATTCTATCCAATGCAACTGAAAATCGGGTCCCCTAATTTCATCCACAAATCGTACTCAGTTCGGCATAGTTATTTTTATTATTTTTAGGAAACTAAAAACACATTTGACGATCACGTTCTTCTATTTACAGCTGGAAATGAAAACGTAAGGAAAAGGAGAGGCACGTGGAAGGGAAGGACTCAACACAGTGATGAGGAGTGGACTGAAGGCTTAGTTCGTCTTGCGCGCTAGCGGTAAATCTCCGACTTGGAAGTATAACATTGGGCATTCCTTTCAAAGCCAGCTCAGGATAAGGTGGAACTCCATTATCTGATATTGATTTCTATTTGGTTTTTATTATTATATTTTGATAAGGGATATGCTGGAAACAGAGGAAGAGGGAGAGCATTGGCCAAGAATTTAATATGGATGTTATGTGGAAGTACATGAGAGATACCTTGTCCGGTTATTAGGTCCAAGCTTCAAAACCCAAAAGAGGACGATGATCATAGACAACCTTCAACGATGAGTAATCCTATCATAAATATTCTTGAGACTAGTGGGGTTTTGGAGAACTGGGTTGCGACATGGACATTGATTTCTTGGATTGACATGTGCAGCCACATCAAAAGGCGGCATGGCTTCCAGTCATCGATAAGATGTTGATGACTTTGTAGGGTTTGAGTCTTCTTACATTAGATTTACTCAGTTTCTCCAGGGAGGATTAAAGATGGGTGAATCATAATTTTTTGAATATCAAGAGGTCAAAGTTCAACCCAGTCATTCTAATGTCAATTCCCAAGTGCCATTCAACTTCCTCCATTTATTGCAGAAGCCCAAGTGGGCGGTTGATCTGGGTACCATCGTGGAGTTTTTTCTCTCAAAAGCACAAACTAAAGAGCGAGTTCACTCTAGGGGCAATCAAAAGCTTGGGAATGGGATGAGATCAAAAGGGAATTATTCCTCTGTAAGTAATTCTTCAGCTAATCTAATCTGCCTGATGAGGTCTCGGAGACAACATTATGTCGTTGTTGCCTCTATTTTTTTCTTCCCAGATATGGATACACTCTTAAAAATCTAGAACTACTATTAGATATACTAATAAACAAAGGATGGCGAGGGTTTCCTTAGACATATTTGGTTATATTCCTAAATTTATAAATACTATTCAAGAAGCTTCCCGTGTCAAGTCAGTTCAAGCTCAAAGCCCGAATGTTGTCAGTGAGGAATAAAAGAACATGGTTGAGCTCGTACGAACACATGCTCGAAAAAGAATACAAGGGCATGATTGTCTCCATTCGCATTGGTTTTACGTTTTCTGTTCATATATTTCCTCTTCTTTTATGACGTTCCAGACGAGTTTGCTATTTAGACAAACTAGAAAACCTAATCTGACGAGTTTGTTATTTAGACAAACTAGAAAACCTAATCTAATAATTTTTTTATGGATACTTCATAATGACAAACATAAAATAGATAAAGAAGACATACTGTAGATGATCTGATTTGATCCTGTTGGTTTCAACTGTCAACGCACCTAATCTTCTTGAACCGCAGGTATTGTACAGAAACTTTGGTCTGTCTATTTTGTTCCGCGCAAGTCCTGACAGTTGTTCTGTTTGGAGTACCATTCAGCACATCTGAATTCAAAGGCTAATCATTGGGCGGGCACCAAGATTGAGGAGGATTCAAGGCTTACAGCTTCCAAGAGTTTTCACCCGAGCTCAACGCGGGGATGGTTATCATAAAATGCACACCCCAAAAAATTAGGAATCCACATGGGAATCGCCAGAATGATCTTGCAGGACCGGAATGTCAATGTACTCAGCGAAATTGCAACAACAAGGTAAGACGAAATGCCAGAATGATTTTACCAGAACATAAAGACAATACACTCAACGAAATTGCAACAAACTCAGGGATAAAACGGAAACGCAAAGATGTAAAGCAGCACGCAGTGAAAATTTCATTCTCCCTTTTCCCCCTTTGAAATAACAGCGGTGATATCTACTGTCGGAACAAACTCAGATCCAAAATTTGGCAGGAGTAAAACTCATATTTTAAATTGCCAGGAAGGGTAACAGCACAAACTCATACTGCCAGAACATATCAGAACAAAGCTAGGTTATCCCTTTATACATGAGAAGCGACCAATGTAAAAAGAAGGATAAAATAACAATGAAGAGTAAGGTGAAAGCAGCTACATGGGCCAGGGAGGGTTTCTATCAGTCTAACATCGAATCCATTACAACAATAACCATTCTACCCTACAAAATAGAGGAGCGTACCTTGCCTTATCGCCCGCTTGATGACGTCCGTGCGCTTCGCGTTGCTCCTGCTCCGTGCCGCTACTGCTCGCTGACCGTAGAGACTACACCGGTACCTCCCAGCCAAACGTTAGGGGTACTCTGCTTCCCCCTTAGCCCCCCGAGCCGCAAAGGGGCCTCACACAAACCAAAGGATCCGTCTAGATTCCCAGCTCGCCTCGCAAGGCCGAGCTACCACTCCTAACCGAGCTGAAAAATCCCAACTCCTCACAAGCAATCAGTCCAGTCCAAATTCGGCAGCATAACGATACCTAACAGCCCCCTCCCCTTTTTCCCTCATCCCCCTTTCTACTATAGAGTTTTTGAGCCCGCCAACTTTCCTAAATCACATTTGTTTTTAAGTTTTAAAGAAAACCCCCCAAAATTTCTCTGTCGTACAAGTGTCATTCATCCCCCACATTTCTCCAAAATTATTTTCTTTAACTTATTAATTGTCTAGGCTTCATTTATTACTTAATTTCCCTATTTTTATTAATCCCTTCTTTTTTTCTTTTTTTTAAACCAAAAAGGTAAATGCGCTAATTAATCTTTTCATTTTATTTTTAAATTCATAACTTTTATACTCCCGCACGTTAAATTTTTTTATTACTTATTAATTGCCTATGTTTCCTTTATTACTTTGTTTCCCTATTTTTATTAATCCCTTCTTCTTCTTCTTTTTTTAAAACCAAAAAGGTAAGTGCGCTAATTAATCTTTTCATTTATTATTTATTTAATATTTTTTTGTTCTTCCACAAGTTAGGAATTAATTTCTTCTTTGTAAAATTTTAAAACCATTAGTTTTAATTTAAATCTTACCCTCGTCATCGCCCCAAGAATTTTATGAAGACCAAACTATTAGTTATGTGGGTTTTTATTTAAATTGTTATTTTTATTCCAGGGTCTGTTCTTAAGGTTAGACTTAAAATTTTACCCTAAAAGTTTTAGACTTATTACTTAGATTCTAAACTGGGTGACACTGGGTTAGGGAAGTTGTTTAATGATTTCTTAAGGCGTTATTGTCTTAGGGACATTTAGGTTTGTTTCCTTCATCCACATCAATGCGACGTGCCCTTCAAGACGCACCACGTGCTCCAAGGGTACCACTCGCCTCGTTCGTTTCCTTTGCGCGACGTGCCCTTCAAGATGCACCACGTGCTGCAAGGGTGCCACTCACTTCTTGTGTTTCTTTTGTGCGACGTGCCCTTCATGATGCACCACGTGCTCCAAGGGTGCCACTCGCCAACTGGACTGATTGGTAGACATCTATAACCCCTGGAGTCAACACTCCGCCAGGTGAACTTGTGGGAGACTAAGGGCTCTAAGGAATAATCCCCCCGCCTTATTGCGCGCCCCTTAGAATCATCGTGAGCGACTGTCACAGTCTGCCCTCACAGCATCGTGGATCCTCTCGAACTAGGTAATCGTTAACCTACAGTTCGAGCCACGACGGGAGTGCTAGTAGGCGGTGGCAGGGCTGTTGTCCACCCCTCTCCCTCAACCTCTCTGGAAATTGTGTGTGGCCCCTTTACTCCATATGTGAGTCTGGTCGGCAAGCTATCGTCAGCTTGAATCATCGACAATCGTGTCAGAACTTGTCAACCTCAAATCATCAAATCAATGAAATATCACAGTAAATAAATCAACCCAAATAGCACACTCCCTGACTCAATCCGGAGTCCAAGGGGTTCCACCGATGCCTCTGCATCCTCAAGGTCCAAAACCCTGCACACTCAATAAAACTGAGTCAATAGCACCTCTCTACATCAAATAGTAAAACATCATGTCGTCTATCATAACACATCATAATCAAGTATAAATGTTTTAACATCAGAAAAGTCTAGATCACTTGCGAGTAAGTGTCCTCAAATAATAAGTTTTCTCAGTGCGCCAGAGCGGGATGTTACAGATGCTAACTGACATTCAAGGTAAACTGACTAATCAACCATCTTACAGTAACTAATATATATACATATACATGTTATATCTCCATAACAAAGCAATTTTAATCACTACTAAAATAAAAATAAAATATCGACCTTAATTTTCATAACTATTTAAAACATTCAAAATAAATCGACAATATTGGTCCTTCAAAAATTTTGGAAGTTTTTTTTTTAAAACACATATCCATACTTGTCATTATGATATGATTTGGTGTTGTACCTCTCACATTCTATATTAATTACAACAACCATGAATTTTAACATTAAAGATAAATTTGACTTTCCAACTAGAACAATAAAATGTCTTAACAACATTTTTTCCACAAGAGATTTCTCATTATAATAATAATAATATAATATGTTTTCACAACATTCCTTACATCATAGTTCCTTGTTTTATTGATCTAAAAAAACACCAAACATAGCTACTCAATAATTTCATATTCCTTACATAAGGAGCTTCTTCTCCTGCAGTTCAAAAGAGGACAAAGTTCAAAAAAATATTACTGTCTTTCATACTTAGCTATATACTATAGCTAATGTTACCATCATCTATTATTGGACTACAAAAAAAAATCTCCCCTTGGAGCCTTCTAATACATCTTTAAGAATAATGTGGTACCCTCATGGCCATACTCCCATTGATTATAGGCTATGCATCCAGGCGGTTTTGTTAGAGCCAATCTTGATAATCTATCCGCCTCTTGATTCTCTTCTCTATATATATGGGAAAAAGTTATATTCTATAAGTCTTTTAGAATGTCTTTGATCATTTCCTTCCAACTTTCTAAAGAGACAACCTGGAGAGCTCCTTTCTGATTAAGCCAATCAATGACTATCTTAGAGTCCCCTAGCACATGTAAATATGTAATTGATAGTCTAGTACCCAGGATTAGAGAGGCCCAAACACCCATGCGTTCTGCCCTAGTGTTTGTTCCTAGACCACAATTTAGCATCCATTTGTATGACGTGTTTTTGTTGATCTTTATCAAGTCTCCCACCCCACTTTGTTCACCATTCTGTTGTGCTACCTCGTCGAACCATCCCATGATTCTATCTTACAGACTATCAAAGGTTGTAGTTTTAGTATGATTTTCTTTTACCTTTATTCTGTAGATACTCGTTGCTTCGATGGCTTGGAATATTATCTTCTGGATAGATGGAGTCCTGGCCTCAAAGATTGTCTTGTTTCTTTTAAGCCATATAAACCAACAAATAAAGGTTGGCAGAGTTGGGTAATCAAAGTTTTGTTTTTCCCAATTTTCAAAGCACTCATTCACTGTTAGACCATACCATCCATTAGTGAATTTAAGAGCAAGTTTAACCATATTCCAAACTGAAATAATGAAGGGGCGGTTCACAAAGAGGTGCTTACCAGATTCCCTCTTACCTTTGCAAAGATGGCATATCCCTGGCCCCACCCAGCCTCTTTTTTGTAGATTTTTCCATGTTAGAATTTTATTTTCAGCAACTAGCCAAGCAAATAACTTGATCTTTAGTGGGCAATCCCATTTCCACAATTTTTCTTCCATCTGCCAATTTCAAATTTCCATAGTTTAGAAGCAACTGCATTGTACACATTTTTGAGAGTAAGCTGCCCTGAATTATCACCTCCCGTCAATAATAATACATCTGGGTGATCAAGGAGATGGATCCCTGCTCCAATCAAGTTCCTTCAAAACTTTTCCCATTCAACTGCTAAGTCTCCCTCGAGCCCCAAAGCTGCACTGTCTAACCAATTTGAGCAGATTGATCCTTGTGTGAAATCACATTCCGCTTGATACAACAAGTAAACATTTTTTTGGTTAAGTGTAGCAACAAGCTCATTTGATAATAAAGAGTCTATGCCCATTCCCAGTATTATAACACATGAGCAAAAAAATGGGGCGTTAATACTTTATCTACTTTTCCAAAAAGAAGATGTTCTTGAGCTTGACAAACAAGTTTCCAAACCAACAACCATGACCAAAGCTTTTCTTGATTTTATAAATATGTTTGATCAACATAATCAATCAATCTCTCTCTCTCTCTCTCTCTCTCTCTCTCTCTCTCTCTCTCTCTCTCTCTATATATATATATATATATATATATATATATATATATTACATTGATTGATTTTACATTATGAGGGAGAATAATACATACTCGCTCACTTTTTGAGCGAGTAGATGTAGAATCAGTTCACCTAGAGATAACATTACAACCAAGTCACGAGCCATTGTCGAAAAAGTCGAACCATGAACTTGATGCTAACTAACATTCAAGATAAATTGACTAATCAACCATCTTACAGTAACTAATATATATACATATACAAGTTATATCTCCATAACAAAACAATGTTAATCACTACTAAAATAAAAATAAAATATCGACCTTAATTTTCATAACTATTTAAAACATTCAAAATAAATCGGCAATATTGGTCCTTCAAAATTTTTGGAAGTTTTTCTTTAAAACACATATCCATACTTGTCATTATGATATGATTTGGTGTCGTACTTCTCACTTTCTATATTAATTACAACAACCATGAATTTTAACATTAAAGATAAATTTGACTTTCCAACTAGAACAATAAAATGTCTTAACAACTTTTTTTCCACAAGAAATTTTTCATTATAATAATAATAATATATTGTGTTTTCACAACATTCCTTACATCATAGTTCCTTGTTTTATTGAGCTAAAAACACACCAAACATAGCTACTCAATAATTTCATATTCCTTACATAAGGAGCTTCTTCTCCTGCAGTTCAAAAGAGGAGAAAATTCAAAAAAGTATTATTGTCTTTCATACTTAGCTATATACTATAGCTAATGTTACCATCATCTATTATTGGACTACAAAAAAAAATCTCCCCTTGGAGCCTTCTAATACATCTTTAAGAATAGTGTGGTACCCTCATGACCATACACCCATTGATTATAGGCTATGCATCCAGACGGTTTTGTTAGAGCCAATCTTGATAATCTATCCGCCTATTGATTCTCTTCTCTATATATATGGGCAAAAGTTATATTCCGTAAGTCTTTTAGAATGTCTTTGATCATTTCCTTCCAGCTTTCTAAAGAGACAACCTGGAGAGCTCCTTTCTGATTAAGCCAATCAATGACTATCTTAGAGTCCCCTAGCACATGTAAATATGTAATTGATAGTCTAGTAGCTAGGATTAGAGAGGCCCAAACACCCATGCGTTATGCCCTAGTGTTTGTCCTAGACCACAATTTAGCGTCCATTTGTATGACGTGTTTTTGTTGATCTTTATCAAGCCTCCCACCCCACTTTGTTCACCATTCTGTTGTGCTACCTCGTCGAACCATCCCATGATTCTATCTTACATACTATCAAAGGTTGTAGTTCTAGTATGATTTTCTTTTACCTTTATTCTGTAGATGCTCGCTGCTTCGATGGCTTGGAATATTATCTTCTGGATAGATGGAGTCCCCGCCTCAAAGATTGTCTTGTTTCTTTCAAGCCATATAAACCAACAAATAAAGGTTGGCAGAGTTGGGCAATCAAAGTTTTGTTTTTCCCAATTTTCAAAGCACTCATTCATTGCTAGACCATACCATCCATTACTGAATTTAAGAGCAAGTTTAACCCTATTCCAAGCTGAAATAGTGAAGGGGAAATTCACAAAGAGGTGCTTACTGGATTCCCTCTTACCTTTGCAAAGATGGCATATCCTTGGCCCCACCTAGCCTCTTTTTTGTAGATTTTTCCACGTTAGAATTTTATTTTCAGCAACTAGCCAAGCAAATAACTTGATCTTTAGTGGGCAATCCCATTTCCACAATTTTTCCTCCATCCACCAATTTCAAATTTCCATAGTTTAGTAGCAGCTGCATTGTACACATTTTTGATAGTAAGATGCCCTGAATTATCACCTCCCGTCCATAATAATACATCTGGGTGATCGAGGAGATGGATCCCTGCTCCAATCAAGTTCCTTCAAAACTTTTCCCATTCAACTGCTAAGTCTCCCTCAAGTCCCAAAGCTGCACTGTCTAACCAATTTGAACAGATTGATCCCTGTGTGAAATCACATCCCGCTTGATACAACAAGTAAACATTTTTTTTGTTAAGTGTAGCAACAATCTCATTTGATAATAAAGAGTTTGTGCCCATTCCCAGTATTACAACACATGGGCAAAAAAATGGGGTGTTACAAATTAATACTTTATCTACTTTTCCAAAAAGAAGATGTTCTTGAACTTGACAAACAAGTTTCCAAACCAACAACCATGACCAAAGCTTTGCTTGATTTTATAAATATGTTTGATCAACAT
>ML830860.1:94217-106145 GCA_009831015.1 Picea engelmannii | reverse complement strand
CAAAGCATAATGGATGGCTTATTTAAGGCATGTTAATGTTCCATTTTAGAATTTTGAATTAAGCACCAACTAACTTTTATAATGAAATAGATAAATCATGTTATCATTTGAGTATCACTAGATTATCATGTTAAACATTTATAGAAGCATGAATGGTATTAATATGGACTATATAACTATTTCAAGTGTATCGATGTTGATAACATCAGCGATTTTTCGTCGATGTGGCAAAAAATCGCGATTTTTTTTAACCACCAATTTTTCGGCTCGAAAAAAATCACGATTTTTTTTTATAACTTGACATCGCGATGTGTCATAAAAAATCATGACTTTTTGCTGAAATTTCACGCAATGATCAAAAAAATCGTCGATCGATGAAAACCGTAAGGGTTAAAGAGATTTGTTAGTTTGTTTTTCTTCATTTGTGTTTTTTGGTTGTTGGAGAAGGAAGGAGGAGGGTTTGTGGTCATTATCAATCATTGTCAAGATAGCTAAACAACCATCATCATCACCATCAAGGATTTTTTAGTGGAGCAAGGGTTCAATTTCATTTGCCAACTAATGTTGAATCTTCCATTCATAGGTATGTATTTAAATCCCACCATGTTAATGCTATTTTTTTCATAGATTTACGCATGTTTGCTTGCCTCTTTGCTTGCCTACACTTTGCTTCTTTTTTTGTCATTTTGCCATGATTTTCATGCCCATAAAACAATGTATGGGTTTTTTCTAATGGGACAACAAACTTGATTTAATTTTTTATCCACCCTCTTATTGTCATTTTTCATTTCTAATAATCTAATCTAGAGGTCTGATTTTTTAAACCAATAGTCTGTTATTTTTTTTCAAGTGGGGTTTAATGCCATTTTCTTGTGTTATTGGTGCCTTAGGTTTGAATTTTGAAGTTGTCCATTTCCATAGCAAATATGCACCTTTTACGTTGCCACTTACCAACTAATGGGCTTTTGGGTTGCCACTTACTAACTAGAAGTTGTCCTATTTTGCTTCCATCATTGTTTGTAGACCATGAGTCTTTAAAAATACCTTGGTTGTTGTTTCGCACTTGGTTGAGGGTCTTTCAACAAACCAAATTGCCCAACTTTGTCGTTCAGTGTGGGTTGAGTTTCTTGGACCACCCATGCAAATTTTGTCTTTTCTTGAGCAGTTTCTGAAATCCGTTAGGGTTACTTGACTAGAGGAATATGAAGCGAACCGTCTTCGGGAGTCCAAGAGACGCCTTGGAATACGAATCTAAGCGTCAACATCATTGTACTTATACATGTATCATATTGATGGGGCAAATGGGGAACATGTGCAATGGTCAAGATGGATCCACCTTTGTGCGCGAGTCTGCTTGGTTGATGAAGACAAAAAAAACTAGTCTTCCATACTTATGTAAGGCAGCAAATTCTTTCTTGCGTATCAACGCTTAGAATGCCCAAGAGATGGATGCAACTAGGGACAAGAAGCCGCACTTTCAAAGTTCAGATCAGAAGTACAGTATGAATCTTGTGGGCCTGACTTGATGTCTCCGTCGAGTTAGGTTGCCAAAACTGCAACCGACTAATTTGCCCTGGGTACCATCCTTGGAATGAGGGGAAGTCGCAGGTGAGTTTACCCGGAATGTGCATTTCATCAAATAAAAAAAGGATATGATTTACCCTTAAGTGGGTAAATTCTTCAATATCTTTAAACAAGTTGACTCTTGAAAAAACCGTTTTCTAATATCTATGGGGTTAAAGAATAAGGGGGAGCTCATGACAAATAAAAACCTCCAATTGGCATAATTGAAATCACTCAAGAAAAGACGAAAACTGCATGGGTGGTCCAAGAAACTAAACCCACACCGAACAACAAAGTTGGGCAGTTTGGTCTACTGAAAGACCTTCAACCAAGTTCAAAACAACAACCAAGGTATTTTTAAAGACCCATGGTCTACAAACAATGATGGAAGCAAAACAGGGAAAAATCCTTTAGTCAAGCTTTAGGCAATGCCAACCATGTGGCTCTTTAACCTAAGTCTTAATCACAACTTCCAGAAGTACTCAGCCAACAAAGTACCCAAGCAGTGTGTGCTTTTTATATGTGTTACAAACATCTTTATACTCAATAAAAAAGATGTCAATGGAAGTTTCCTTATGCAGATAATCATTACCTTGTGATAAACCTTCAGAACGGACTTCCAGGGTGCCTTTGGCACTACTATCATGCTTGTGGTTATCGGCAGCAGTGCTATCGTGAACAATCACAGGCTACAGCCAAAGACAGGTCAAATGAACCATCCCCGGGCCCAATGGAAGCCATTAAAGGGCTCCCAATGACTCATGGCGGGCGGAGCCGAACCAGTCAGGACCAACACACAGAGGCCAACTAGTCTAGCAGAACATGCAGTAATGGGGCACAAGAGGCATGCACAAGCCGATCAAGCCCTAGCTCTTCTCTCAACCGTTCCAGACCTTTATTTTAATTTATTTTGACAGAAAATGTTGATTTAACTAAGACTATTCAAATAATTCAATTCATTTTCAATTTTAACTAATTTGCTGCTAAAGAGGTTCTCGGTCAGCATAACCATGCATGCTTTCGCGGCCCAAACCCTCTAGACATCTTCCAGCTTCTACAGACCCAAAATTTAAACACTTTCATGTCTGCCAAATCATAATTTAAATGTTTTATCGACGCTGTCCACAAATTTCAGAATTTCAACAGCTGGCATGAATTACATGAAAATACATGGTTTTTTATAATAAAGTGAGAGAAATAGAACGCATACCCGGCTCGCTGAGTAAGCGCTGAGTTTCCTGTTAGACACAAAAAAGGCCACGAACCTCAGTTTGTTTGAAAACACACTGAAAGAAAAAGAAATTTAAGGGTTCACAGGTGGGGGAGGCGATACGCCACCCGAGGGAGCAGATCAAACTTCTTACAAAGCCAGGGCTTTAATGCATCAACTAATGGGCCATAAGAACACTAAAACTTGATATTTTTCCACAAAAAATCCAAATAAAGGCACAAATTAGAGGAGGCTGTAAACCTTGATGATTCTGCGAGGTAGATTGGCGTTGGCCATTGCTGGTGAGGGCAACCGGGAGACAGAGATACAAAGATCAAACCCCTGCTCGTTCTTGAATCTCTACCTCCTCTGGCGAAATGAATGGACGAACGGACAGACTGGACTGCCTGGAAACCACAGCTAAAATCGTACAGATCGACGAGAAGATGAGGGGGCAGAGCAGGGCAGGGCAGGGCTACTTGAGCTAGCTTCAACCGGTATTTCTGATATATATATATAGAAGTCGTTTGCACTTCAGAGAAAAGTGGTGTGAATATATTTGCTCGACTCGCGTTCCCGTGACGCTATGAGTTACATTCGGTCGCTACGCACGGGCATCTCTTGAGCTTTTGATTTTCCCTTTACTGGTCCTCAAAACTTTTTAATTAAAAGAGGTATTGAGATTTTAAAGTGATATAATCAGAACCGGCGAACTTCCCTTATTGTTGAAATTTTATGAGAGAGAGTGTTTTTTCATTTATTTTCGACAATATTCATCGATTCAAAATTTGGGGAAAATCTCTAGGGACATTATTCCCATGTGCACAAAACTTTAATTAGGATGGAACTCTAGTGATACTTAAAAAATTTGTCAAATTCTTATTATATGTAGTTAGAAAGAAGGTTATGTTGCTACAAGATTAATTCTCTCCCGTATATATGTTTATGAGATACTACAAGATAGAGATATTCAACTGTTAGTTCACCCACACAACACATCCTACAGAGGAGGAGAGGAAGGAAAATTACATGTTTCTAAGGAAAGATTGCTCCTCTATAAGCTCATTGCAATGAGAAGGATATACACCATGGCATAAAACTATGAGGAACCTTTGAATCTAAAGATAACAAGGAATTTTAGGGCATGTAATTGTGGGGTGAGGAGAAAGATCATTAAAGGTGACCTCAAAGCTATACATAGTGCGGTGATTGGTCGATGTTGGACATGGACATATGGTGTCGTTTCGCAAACACCCCTTGTCATCTTTTGGCATCACACGTAGAATTTGATCATGCAACTCGTTAGTGTTATTATGTACAACTATGGCATGGCATATGTTAGCTATTAGCATTGTTTGTAATGTGATGCTTAAAGCTTGTGCAACTTTAGGCCCTATTCAACAACACTTATCCTCTTTTGTAATAGTGTGAGATTTAATTATTTCACCAGCGTGCCATGGTTCATACCTTGACCATTTATTTGTATTTAGTTGGATGGCAAATAGAGACAATGCATTTTGTAGTATTATCAATTAGATGAACTAGCATGATTTATTCATCGCATGGTTGTGTGTTTTGCTCATTCCCTCGTTGCACAAGGTTTATGGCTTTTTATCTTATTTGTTCTACTATATTTCTTAGACATTGGAGAGAGGTGAGGCATGTTGTCTTTCTAGCCTTGTAAGATTGGGGAATTTTATCTTTGTTGTCAACTTGTTGAACACTAGTTAAAGATGGTGCGTTTCACATTGTGGTCCATTATATGAATTTTTGTATGTCTTTCTTTGTGTAGTTGCATTCATTCTTTTTATACTTATAAATCCTAATCTTTTGTTGTAATGGTTAAAGATGGTGCATTTCACATTGTGGTCCATTATATGAATCTGTGTGGGTCTTTCTACGTGCAGTTGCACTTGTTCTTTAGTTTATACTTATAAACCCTAATCTTTTGTCAGTTAGTGGAAGATTGTAGCACTAGGAGAAAAAGTAAAGTAAGGGGTCGTTTTGAGGTAAGTGTTATTAGGAAAAACCTTAAAGTAATTGTCCTCATTGAATGTTAAGATGAGCAGTGTGAAAATGAATAAGTCGAGTTGAATATGATCATGTGATTTGATAATAAGAAATGAAGACATTTTATTTCAGTATTGTGAAATGAATGTATTTTGATTTTTTTGAAGTAAAGTGTTTTAATGGTGTATGTGCAAGAGGTGTATGAAGGGTACAATAGTACAAGGTAAGGAAAGGAAAATGGCGGAGGCGGGAAAGATTTTCAAGAAGTTGCAGGTTCAATGGCAAACCATCTAGAACATCTATGATTTTGTAAGAGATTACAAGGCGCTAAGGTAAATGATGGAGGACCTTTTGGGGACCTGGTTAGAGGTTACAAGGTGCTTAGGTTTTTGATGGAGGCCATTTTGGGGACCTGGTTATACTTTTTTTAGGAGCCTTAGTACTTTTCCGCAAGTTATGAGCCTCATTGATGATCTGGAAGTGACCTTATAATGTATACATGTATGCATTAATTGATGCATTAAACTATTTTCTTTGTCAGCCTGCTATATTGGTTTGTATTTCAATGATCTCCAGCTTTCTTATAGCGGCTTTTTTGGCGACGTTTTGAGCTATCAATATTGTAATGAATTGTTAGCTGGCGGTCTCAATAGTAACTGTAGTTTACGTCTCCTCTACATTCATTAACCTGCTCAAACCTCGGTACTTTCGCTTATGATGAGACTGTTAGACTGACAGACTTCTCATCAAACTCTGAAAGGGCAAACGTTAAAGGCTTCTGGAAACAACTAAATGGAAGATGAGGTCATGGCACTCTTGGGTGCGGATGACGAGGTGCAACGGGAGAGGGCAAGTCTGTTTGCATCGGTGGACAAGCTATGCAATAGTCATGACAAGAGGCACCATCATAATGGGGGCATTAATGCTTCCTTTACTCTTGTGGCAGAGGTTCCTTATCCTCCAAACTCTAGAACTAATCCCTCTCATTTGGCAAGAAGAGAGATTGAATTGTTGAACCATCGGATATCAGTCCCTCGACCAAAGAGGGGAGTTGTGGGCTTAACTTTTGACTATGGAGAGTAGGTTAAGGGCGCACAGGTAGAGCGACCAGAGTCTGTAGAAATTTTTCTCCCATCTAAGGCTAGACTATCAGGGTTGCAGGGTGAACATACCACACAGAAGAGAGGAAGCCATAAATGTCTGACATGGATGTGGAGGCCGAAGTGTAAAAAACACATACTAGTTATGGGGATAGACATCAGTTTAGATGAAGCGTGCAATCTAGCACTTTGTGCATTGGTGGGGAGGTTAGCATACCGGTCTTGGTGTAAACAGTCACTTACAGAATAGATGCAGTGCAACTGGGAGCCTGTATTGGGTTACTCACCTGAGGTATTGTCTCTGTCGAGAGGGTGGTTGGGATTTGTATTCAAGAGCCCCGAAGACTCTGTGAACATTTTAGAAAGGTTTCGGGGATATGGGGGTGGGAGTTTGATGTTGAAGCGGTGGTGAATAAGTTTTAATCCGTCGACGGAGTGCTTCGGCTTCTGCCACCTCTGGGTCCTTCTTCCGGGACTACCTCTTCAGTTGTGGAATGTTAAGGCATTGGAGGTGACAGGTAATGCCTTAGGCTATTTTATTAAGGTAGATAATCAAGCATTACTTTCTTTAGATAAGGGGATGGAAAAGGTGCTTGTAGAGGTAGACATCCACGTAGGATTACTGGAAACACTCGAGATAGAGTGGAGGGGTCATTTGTTTGTACAAAGGTTGGATTACCTGGGCCTTCCATTTCGTTGCTCGCCATGTATACGAACCAGGCACCTTTGAAAAGATTGTACTTGTATTTATGGGGCCTTGGTTGAGGAGGACTCATCGGAGGACACACCTATCGATGACTACTCTCCATTGATGGATGCACATGAACCTGGAGATTACTCGGGATTAAGGACTGAGGAGAGTCCAGAATCAGTGGACACTACTTTTATTGGTAAGCTAAAAAAAATGTGTTGTTCGTTGTATTTTTCGTTATCCGCATGGGAAAGAGACCATTTAGACAGTGTGTTCCTTTTGGATCTGTTACACCAGCTAGAGGTGGGTAAGGGAAAAGCTCTGGACTCTTTTCAAGAGACCCCAGACTTAGTTAAAGACCGGAATCTACCTTCTCCTGGGACTGTAAATACACAAGAGAAGAGACCTACAGTCCTCCCCGAAACCATGGCATAGGAAGACTCACTCATAGTCCCAGGTTTTGGTGAACATGTCTCCAGTGACCATTCATTGGATAGGATTATTTCGGCTTTAGTCCCCTCCTTTAGCGAGACTACAAGCCTTACTATGATTTCGACCTACTTGGGGAAGGAGGTAGTGGACATAACTAATTATTTTGGTCATCATAGAGCTTCCACGGGTGATGGGAGTGCTTCAGGGAAGGAGCATTCTTGGTCGCAGGGATTGGGGTTTGAAATTTCCCCTATCAAAACTAGGAGTGCCCGCAAAAAGGCGGGAAACTTTGATCATTTAAATGCAAAACATATTCCTTCAAACTTATAATATGGGGTGCTTAGAGGAATGAAAGCCCTGGCAAGGGCTAAATCATAATCCTCCTCTCTCTCAATATCAGAGGGGTAGGAGGCTCCTTGAAAATGGCCTCCATGAGAAGACTTTTATCTAAAACTCTTCCTAATATATTTTTTCTTCAAGAAACATTGGTGGCTGTGGAAAAGGCAAGAAACTTTATGTACTTACTGAGACCTGAGTGGATGATTTGTGCAGTGAATTATGTGGGGAAGTTTAGAGGGCTACTTGCATCTTGGGATCCTAATTTCTTTGACTTAGCACCAGTCCTAAGCTGGGGTGGGATTTTTTTTATAGTTACCAGCTTAGCGAATAAGAGGAAGGCGTCCTTTATGAATATGTATGGACCATGTCAAGACCGAAAGAATTTCTAGGAAAAAGTGGATAGAAGGGGCTTACTAGCACATGATGATTTGATAATGGTAGGGGATATGAACTTCACAACAAACTCAGAGGAGGTTTGGGGAGTGTCAACATTGGCAGATCCACTGGTGATCTTTTTTAAGGAATTTAAAAAAAAAAATTATCTAGTGGATGTGGCCCCTGTCGTGGTGGTTCCGACGTAGTGAAATGGCAGGTTTGGAGATGAAGGCATTGCAAAAAGGTTAGACAGAATCTGCGTGGCAGAGGATCTTATCACATTAACTTTGAGATACAGAGCATGGGTATAATTTCCATTTATTTCTGATCGTGCACCAGTTTTACTACAGTTGGGTGATGGTCTATCGTCGGTGGCTCATCCCTTCAAGTTAAATCATGCCTAGTTACGAGAAGAATCTTTTGATTTGCTGGTACGTGATGTGTGGAGTGATTTAAATGTACAACAAGCCGAGGGACCTCGAAGAAGATTAATAGAGAGGCTATCAACTCTTAAAGCTCGGGTGAGGGTATGGTCTAGGGAAAAATGTTTTCTGGAACGTTTAGAGATGGATAAGCTTGACGAAGGAATAAACGATCTCTTTCATCATAAGGCACAGGGTTTACAGAACACGGATATTGATCAACAGTTGATGAAAATGGAGGTTGATCGCAAAAAACTATTACTGGAGGAGGAAGAATGATGGCAACAAAAGAGTAGGGCCATCTGGATAATAAGTGGAGACAAGAACACAAAATTCTTCCATTGATTTGCTAGCTATAGAAGGAATAAAAAACATACATGGGAGATAGAGGATGCAACGGGTCGGCTTCATACAGACCAAGAGGCCATAAAGGAAGAAGCAATCAATTTTTTCAAATCTTTTTATCAGCGTAGTGGAACAAATTATATCTAAGAACAAGTAGCTACTGTCAGGTTTTTTCCCAGAATTGTGACGGAGGACGAAGATGAAAATCTAGAAAAGCCATGTACCAAGGAGGAAATTCTAGAAGTTTTAAAAGGATTTGCAAAGGATAAAAGTCCCGGGCCAGATGGTTGGACTGTAGAATTCTTTTTACATTTCTTCGAGCTGGTTGGACAGGATTTACTCGATGTTGTGGAGGAGACTAGACTCAAAGGCAACGTAATTAAACAAATAAACTCAACTTTCTTAGCTTTGATCCCTAAAGTAAATATCCCTAGCACGTTTAATGATTTTCGCCCAATTGCTCTGTGTAATTTATGCTAAAAGATCATTGCAAAAGTAATAGCCAAAAGAATCGGGCCCATAGTCTCTCGTGCCTTATATGAGGAACAATTGGGCTTTCTTAAGGGGAGGCTGATTTTAGATGTTATTGGTACAGCACAGGAGTGTCTGCACAACATAAAAGCAAAGAAACTACAAACAATTATTTTAAAGCTTGATCTAAAAAAGGCTTACGACTGTACAAATTGGGATTTTTTGAGGTTAATCCTGCTACAATGTGGCTTTGGATTGCCAACTACAAATTGGATAATGGGATATGTAACCTCTATTGCTTATGCAATACTCATTAATGGAGAGGCAACCAAGTTCATTCAGAGTATAAAAGGACTTCATTGGGGCTGTCCATTGTCGCCTCTCCATGTCATCCTTGTAATGGAAGGACTTAGCCTCTTGCTAAAAAAAGGTCAAGTTTATGGTGTGTTGTCTGGGATAAAAGTATCACGAATCATTAAGGTTTTACATTTTCTCTTTGTGGATGATGTGATAATTATGTCAAAAGTCGATGTAACTGAATGGATGGAAAACGATAATATTCTTAGTGTTTTCTGTCGGGCGTCGAGGTTGCGAATAAATGTTCAAAAGTCTGCCTTTTTACATTTAGGAGTACAACTGGAAACTCTTGAAGAATTAAAAGAGTTATTTCAATTTGATTGTAAAGATATTTTGGAAGACTTTAAATATCTGGGATATTTCTTAAAACCAGATAGCTATAAAGCGAAGGACTCACAATGGCTCATTGAAAAATTCGAAAATAGGATAAATCTCTAGTGTAATAGGTTGCTAACTTTGGGAGGTCGGTATGTGTTGATAAAAGCAGTCTCAGAGAGCCAACCAGTATACTGGTTGGCTTTAACACATATTTCGATTTATGTACTAAATAAGATTTGAAAGTTGGTCTTTTCCTTCCTATGGTCAGGCGGCAAGAAAAAACAAAGCTATCATTTATGCAATTGGGAGATTCTCTCGAAACCAAAACAATTTGGAGGGTGCGGATTTAGAAATATCCTTATTTTTCTACAAGGTGTTGGCAACCAATACACTGTGGAGAGTATTGATGAAGAAAGGCTTATGGCAATGGATGATAAAAGACAAATATTTACCACATGGATCAGTGTCTTCTTGGTTAAGATTAGCTTCAACAGTCTCAACCCATGTATCCCAGACCTGGAAAAAATTGATTAATACTTTACCATTGGTTTTACAATGGTTGTCCTGGAATCTAGGAAGAAGACATTCCATAATTATTGGGAAAGATGTAATACTAGGAATGGGCACAGACTCTTTATTATCAAATGAGCTTGTTGCTACACTTAACCAAAACAATGTTTACTTGTTGTATCAAGCGGGATGTGATTTCACACAGGGATCAATCTGTTCAAATTGGTTAGATAGTGCAGCTTTGGGGCTCGAGGGAGACTTAGCAGTTGGATGGAAAAAGTTTTGAAGGAACTTGATTGGAGCAGGGATCCATCTCCTTGATCACCCAGATGTATTATTATGGACGGGAGGTGATAATCCAGGGCAACTTACTGTCAAAAATGTGTACAATGCAGTTGCTACTAAACTATGGAAATTTGAAATTGGCGGATGGAGGAAAAATTGTGGAAATGGGATTACCCACTAAAGATCAAGTTATTTGCTTGGCTGGTTGTTGAAAATAAAATTCTAACGTGGAAAAATCTACAAAAAAGAGGCTGGGTGGGGCCAAGGATATGCCATCTTTGCAAAGGTAAGAGGGAATCCGGTAAGCACCTCTTTGTGAATTGCCCCTTCGTTATTTTAGTTTGGAATAGGGTTAAACTTGCTCTTAAATTCACTAATGGATGGTATGGTCTAACATTGAATGAGTGCTTTGAAAATTGGGAAAAACAAAACTTTGATTACCCAACTCTGCCAACCTTTATTTGTTGGTTTATATGGCTTAAAAGAAACAAGACAATCTTTGAGGCCGGGACTCCATCTATCTAGAAGATAATATTCCAAGCCATCGAAGCAGCGAGTATCTACAGAATAAAGGTAAAAGAAAATCATACTAGAACTACAACTTTTGATAGTCTGTAAGATAGAATCATGGGATGGTTCGACGAGGTAGCACAACAGAATGGTGAACAAAGTGGGGTGGGAGGCTTGATAAAGATTAACAAAAACATGTCATACAAATGGATGCTAAATTGTGGTCTAGGAACAAACACTAGGGCAGAACGCATGGGTGTTTGGGCCTCTCTAATCTTGGCTACTAGACTATCAATTACATATTTACATGTGCTAGGGGACTCTAAGATAGTCATTGATTGGCTTAATCAGAAAGGAGCTCTCCAGGTTGTCTCTTTAGAAAGCTGGAAGGAAATGATCAAAGACATTCTAAAAGACTTACGGAATATAACTTTTGCCCGTATATATAGAGAAGAGAATCAAGAGGCGGATATATTATCAAAATTGGCTCTAACAAAATCGTCTGGATGCATAGCCTATAATCAATGGGAGTATGGTCATGAGGGTGCCACACTATTCTTAAAGATGTATTAGAAGACTCCAAGGGGAGCTTTTTTTTTGCAGTCCAATAATAGATGATGGTAACATTAGCTATAGTATATAGCTAAGTATCAAAGACAATAATACTTTTTTGAATTTTGTCCTCTTTTGAACTACAGGAGAAGAAGCTCCTTATGTAAGGAATATGAAATTATTGAGTAGCTATGTTTGGTGTTTTTTTAGATCAAGAAAACAAGGAACTATGATGTAAGGAATGATGTGAAAACAGATTATATTATTATTATTATTATGAGAAATTTCTTGTGGAAAAAAAAGTTGTTAAAGACATTTTATTGTTCTAGTTGGAAAGTCAAATTTATCTTTAATGTTAAAATTCATGGTTGGTGTAATTAATATAGAAAGTGAGAGGTACAACACCAAATCATATCATAATGACAAGTATGGATATGT
>ML830860.1:46639-62047 GCA_009831015.1 Picea engelmannii | reverse complement strand
CTTTCCTTTGCATGCCTCACCTTGCCATGTGTTGCCATGCCATGCCATGGCTTGCCTTTGCATGCCTTGTCTTTCCATGTGTTGCCATGCCATGCCATGCCTTGCTATCATATGGTATGCCTTTCCATGCCATGTCCCTCCATACCATGCCTTGCATTCACTTGCCATGCCTTGCCTTGCCATGCTATGTCATGTCATGCCTTAAGGTTTTTATTCCTTGAGGAGGAATTGGCCAAGAGTCCTCGAAATGGTTTGGAATGCGACTTGCAACTAGGCATAAAAAGAAAATCGAGACTCAGATTGAGGAACCATCGACTTCGATGGATTACTAGGATAGGATTTCAGCTAGAGCACCCCTCACGCTCGTGTGCCATGCCTTGAAATTTGCTTTACTCATTGATTTCGATAATTAGTGTTTGAGTCAGTTTGAAGCAATGCAACATTTGGATTAAGGGGTCCAATTTATGAAACCGTCCCTCATGAGCAGATCGATAATGTGGTCACCTATTCCATGCCTTAACAAGCTTGGAACATCTCACAAAACTCAAAAATGTTGCTCTGTTAGGTTTTTATGCCCTGAGGAGGAATTGACCAAGAGTCCCCGAAATGGTTTGGGATGCGACTTGCAACTGAGCATAAAATGAAAACCGAGACTCAGATTAAGGAACCGTAGTCTCTGTTGGATTCCTAGCATAGGATTTCAGCTAGAGCAACCCTCACTCTCGGGTCCAATCCCTCAGAAGTTGTTTATTTCATCGATTTTGACAACTACAATTTTTCTCAGTAAGAAGCAATTCAACATTTGGATTTAGGGGTCCAATTTATAAAATCATGCCTCAGAAGCGGATGGACAAGGTGGTCACATAGTCCATGCCTAAACAAGATTGCAACATCTCACAGAACTCAAAAATGTTGCTCCATTAGGTTTTTATGCCCTGAGGAGGAATTGGACAAGAGTCCCCGAAATGGTTTGGGATGCCACTTGCAACTCAGCATAAAAAGAAAAATGAGACTCGGATTAAGGAACCGTTGACTTCGATTGATTACTGGGATAGGATTTTAGCTAGAGCACCCCTCACTCTCGGGTGCCATGCCTCAGAGGTTGCTTTCTTCATTGATTTTGAGAATTAGTGTTTTGCTCTGTTTGAAGCAATGCAGCATTTGGATTAAGTGGTCCAATTTATGAAACCATCTCTCGTGAGAGGATGGATAATGTGGTCACCTATTCCATGCCTAAACAAGCTTACAACATCTCACGGAACTCAAAAATGTTGCTCTGTTAGGTTTTTATGCCCTGAGGAGGAATTGGCCAAGAGTCCCTGAAATGGTTTGGGATGCGACTTGCAACTCGGTATATAATGAAAACCAAGACTTAGATTGAGGAACCGTTGTCTCCGTTGGATTTCTGGCATAGGATTTCAGCTAGATCACCCCTCACTCCCAGGTCCAATTGCTCATAAGTTGTTTTTTTCATCGATTTTGAGGGCTAGGGTTTTTCTCAGTAAGAAGCAATGCAACATTTAAATCTAGGGGTCCAATTTATAAAACCATGCCTCGGGAGCGGATGGACAATGTGGTCACATAGTCCATGCCTAAACAAGATTTTTGCATCTCACAGAACTAAAAAAATGTTTCTTTGTTAGGTTTTTATGCCCTGAGTAAGAATTGGACAAGAGTCCTCGAAATGGTTTGGGATGCCACTTGCAACTGGGCATAAAAATAAAACCGAGACTCGAATTGAGGAACTGTCGACTTCGATGGATTACTGGGATAAGATTTCAGCTAGAGCACCCCTCACTCTCGAGTGCCATGCCTCAGAAGTTGCTTTACTCATTGATTTCACGAATTAGTGTTTTGCTCAGTTTGAAGCAATGCAACATTTAGATTAAGGGGTCCAATTTATGAAACCATCCCTCGTGAGCAGATGGATAATGTGGTCACCTATTCCATGCCTAAACAAACTTGTAGCATCTCACGTAACTAAAAAATGTTGCTCCGTTAGGTTTTTATGCCCTGAGGAGGAATTGGTCAAGAGTCCCCGAAATGGTTTGGGATGCGACTTGCAACTCGGTATATAACGAAAACCAAGACTCAGATATATGAACCGTTGTCTCCGTTGGATTTATGGCATAATATTTCAGCTAGATAACCCCTCACTCCCGGCTCCAATCCCTCGTAAGTTGTTTTTTTCATCGATTTTGAGAGTCAGGGTTTTGCTTAATAAGAAGAAATGCAACATTTAAATTTGGGGGTCCAATTTATAAAACCATGCCTCAGGAACGAATGGACAATGTGGTCATATAGTCCATGCCTAAACAAGATTGCAACATCTCACGGAACTCAAAAATGTTGCTTCGTTAAGTTTTTATGCCCTAAGGAGGAATTGGACAAGAGTCCCCGAAATGGTTTGGGATGCCACTTGCAACTGGGCATAAAAAGAAAACCGAGACTCAGATTTAAGAACCGTCGACTTCGATGAATTACTGAGATAAGATTTCAGCTAGAGCACCCCTCACTCTCAGGTGACATGCCTCGGAAGTTGCTTTATTCATTGATTTCGTGAATTAGTGTTTTTCTCAGTTTGAAGCAATGCAACATTTGGATTCAGGGGTACAATTTATGAAACCATCCCTCGTGAGCAGATCGATAATGTGTTCACCTAGTCCATGCCTAAACAAGCTTGCAACATCTCACGGAACTCAAAAATGCTGCTCTGTTAGGTTTTTATGCCCTGAGGAGGAATTGGCCAAGAGTCCCTGAAATTGTTTGGGATGCGAATTGCAACTGGGAAAACCGAGACTCGGATTGAGGAACCGTCAACTCTGATGGATTACTAAGATAGGATTTCAACTAGAACACCCCTCACTCCTGGTTGCCAAGCCTCGAAAATTGCTTTACTCATTGATTTTGAGAACTAGTGTTTTGCTCAGTTTGAAGCAATGCAACATTTGGATTAAGGGGTCTAATTTATGAAATCGTCCCTCGGGAGCGAATGGATAATGTGGTCACCTATTCCATGCCTAAACAAGTTTGCAACATCTCATGGAACTCAAAAATTTTGCTCTGTTAGTCTTTTATGCCATGAGGAGGAATTCGCCAAGAGTCCCCGAAATTGTTTGGGATGCGACTTGCAACTGGGCATAAAAAGAAAATCGAGACTCAGATGCATGAACCGTCAGTCGCATTGGATTTGGAGTACCTAGTTTCAACTATTGGGGCTCCTAACCTATCATTTCATCGATCGAAAAACAATTTGTTGGAGTATCTCCAACACTAGGGTTTTGGTCAATGACGCATAGTGCAATTTCTGAAGAGGAGGTCGATTTTCAAGAACACTGTGTCGGGTCTTTTTGGCTAGTGTAGTCATGTGGTCCTGGCAAAATAGACTTGCAAGAGGTTATGGAAGTTCATTATGCTACTCTGTTTGGATTTTATGCCCCTAGACCAAATTGACCACATGTCCTTAAATGGCTTGAGGAGGCGAGTTGCAACTCTCGATAAAAATCAAACCGAGACTCATATGCATGAACCATCAGTTGCATTGGATTAAGAGCACTAGGTTTCAGCCAGTGGGGCCCCTACGCTATCATTCCATCGACCGAAAAATCATTTGTTGTAGTATCTCCGGCACTAGGGTTTTGGTCAATGAGGCATAGTGCAAATTTTGAATATGAGTTCGATTTTCAAGAACACTTTGTCGAGCATTTTTTGCTAGTGTAGTTGCATGAGAATTGGCCAAACAAATTTGCGGGAGCTTACGAAACTCCATCATGCTGCTTGGTTTGGATTTTATACCTTTGGACCAAATTGGCCACATGTCCTTGAATGACATGAGGAGGTGAGTTGCAACTATCAATAAAACTCAAACTGAGACTCGGATGCACGAACTGTCAGTTGCATTGGATCCGTAGCACTGGGTTTCAGCTATTAGGGTTCTTACTCTATCATTCCTTTGACAGGAAAACCATTTGTTGGAGTATCTCCAACGTTAGGGTTTTGGTCAATGAGGCATTGTGCAATTTCTGAAGAGGAGGTCGATTTTCAAGAACACTGTATCGAGTATTTTTGGCTAGTGTAGTCATGTGGGCCTTGGCCAAATAGACTTGTCGGAGCTTAAGGAAGTCTGTTATGCTACTCGGTTTGGATTTTATGTCCCTGGACCAAATTGACCACATGTCTCTAAATGGCTTGAGGAGGCGAGTTGAAACTCGTGATAAAACTCAAATTGGGACACAGATGCATGAATCGTCAGTTGCATTGGATTAAGAGCACCATTTTTCAGCTAGTGGGGCCCCTACGCTATCATTCCGTCGACCGGATAACCATTTGTTGGAGTATCTCCGACACTAGGGTTTTGGTCAATGAGGCATATTGCAATTTTTGAAGATGAGGTCGATTTTCAAGAACACTATGTCGACATTTTTGGCTAGTGCAGTTGCATGGAACTTGTCCAAATAGACTTGTGGGAGCTTACAGAACTCTGTTATGCTGCTAGATTTGGATTTTATGCCCTCAGACCAAATTGGCCACATGTCCTTGAATGGCTTGAGAAGGCGAGTTGAAACTATTGATAAAACTCAAACCGGGACTTGGATGCATGAACTGTCAGTTGCATTGGATTCAGAGTACCTGATTACAACTATTGGGGCTCCTACCCTATCATTCCGTCGACCGAAAAACAATTTGTTGGAGTATCTCCAACACTAGGGTTTTGGTCAATGAGGCATAGTGCAATTTTTGAAGAGGAGGTCGATTTTCAAGAACACTTTATCGGGTCTTTTTGGCCAGTGTAGTCACGTGGTCCTTGGCCAAATAGACTTACAAGAGCCTATGGAATTTCGTTATGCTACTCTGTTTGGATTTTATGCCCCAAGACCAAATTGACCACATGTCCTTAAATGGCTTGAGGAGGCGAGTTGCAACTCTCGATAAAAATCAAACCAAGACTCATATGCATAAATCGTCAGTTTCATTGGATTAATAGCACTGGGTTTCAGCTAGTGGGGCCCCTACACTATCATTTCGTCGACCAAAAAACCATTTGTTGTAGTATCTTCGACACAGGGGTTTTGGTCAACGAGGCATAGTGCAATTTCTGAAGATGAGTTCAATTTTCAAGAACACTCTGTCGAGCATTTTTTGCTAGTGTAGTCACATGGGAATTGACTAAACAGACTTGCGGGAGCTTATGAAACTCCATTCTGTTTCTCGGTTTGGATTTTATGCCCCTGGACCAAATTGGCCACATGTCCTTGAATGGTTTGAGGAGGCGAGTTGCAACTATCAATAAAACTCAAACCGAGACTTGGATGCACGAACCGTCAGTTGCATTGGATCAGTAGCACTGGGTTTCATCTATTGGGGCTCTTACTCTATCATTCCTTCGACCGGAAAACCATTTGTTGGAGTATCTCCAACACTAGGGTTTTGGTCAATGAGGCATTGTGCAATTTCTGAAGAGGAGGTCGATTTTCAAGAACACTGTGCCGGGTCTTTTTGGCTAGTGCAGTCATGTGGGCCTTGGACAAACAGACTTTTTGGAGCTTAAGGAAGTCTGTTATGCTACTCGGTTTGAATTTTATGTCCCTGGACCAAATTGACCACATGTCTCTAAATGGCTTGAGGAGGCGAGTTGAAACTCGCGATAAAACTCAAATTGGGACACAAATGCATGAATTGTCAGTTGCATTGGATTAAGAGCACCATTTTTCAGCTAGTGGGACCCCTACGCTATCATTCCATCGATCGAAAAACCATTTGTTGGAGTATCTCCGACACTAGGGTTTTGGTCAATGAGGCATAGTGCAATTTTTGAAGATGAGGTCGATTTTCAAGAACACTATGCCGACATTTTTGGCTAATGCAGTTGCATGGAACTTGTCCAAACAGACTTGTGGGAGCTTACGAAACTCTGTTATGCTGCTCAATTTGGATTTTATCCCCTCAGACCAAATTCACCACATGTCCTTGAATGGCTTGAGGATATGAGTTGCAACTATCGATAAAACTCAAACCGAGACTCGGATGCATGAAATGTCAGTTGCATTGGATACGAAGTACCTAGTTTCAACTATTGGGGCTCCTACCCTATCATTTTGTCGACCGAAAAGCAATTTGTTGGAGTATCTCCAACACTAGGGTTTTGGTCAATGAGGCATAGTGCAATTTCTGAAGAGGAGGTTGATTTTCAAGAACACTGTGTCGGGTCTTTTTAGCTAGTGTAGTCACGTGGTCTTTAGCCAAATAGACTTGCAGGAGCTTATGGAAGTTCGTTATGTTACTCTGTTTGGATTTTATGCCCCCGGACCAAATTGACCACATGTTCTTAAATAGCTTGAGGAGGCGAGTTGCAACTCTTGATAAAAATCAAACCAGAACTCATATGCATGAACCGTCAGTTGCATTGGATTAAGATCACTGGGTTTCCACTAGAGGGGTCCCTACGCTATCATTCCGTCGAACGAAAAACCATTTGTTGTAGTATCTCTGGCACTAGGGTTTTGGTCAACGAGGCATAGTGCAATTTCTGAAGATGAGTTTGATTTTCAAGAGCACTCCGTTGAGCATTTTTTGCTAGTGTAGTTGCATGGGAATTGGCCAAACAGACTTGCGGGAGCTTACAAAACTCCATTATGCTGCTTGGTTTGGATTTTATGCCTCAGGACCAAATTGGCCACATGTCCTTGAATGACCTGAGGAGGCTAGTTGCAACTATCAATAAAACTCAAACCGAGACTCAGATGCACGAACCGTCAATTGCATTGGATCCGTAGCACCAGGTTTCAGCTATTGGGGCTCTTATTCTATCATTCCTTTGACCGAAAAACCATTTGTTGGAGTATCTCCAACACTAGGGTTTTGGTCAATGAGGCATTGTGCAATTACTGAAGAGGAGGTCGATTTTCAAGAACACTATGTCGGGTCTATTTGGATAGTGTAGTCATGTGGGCCTTGGCCAAACATACTTTTCGGAGCTTAAGGAAGTCTGTTATGCTACTCGGTTTCAATTTTATGCCCCTGGACCAAATTGACCACATGTCTCTAAATGACTTGAGGATTCGAGTTTAAACTCACAATAAAACTCAAACTGGGACTCAGATGCATGAATTGTCAGTTGCATTGGATTACCAACACCATTTTTCAGCTAGTGGGGCTCCTACGTTATCATTTTGTCGACCGGAAAACCATTTGTTGGAGTATCTCTGGCACTAAGGTTTTGGTTAATGAGGCATAATGCAATTTCTGAAGATGAGTTTGATTTTCAAGAACACTCTATCGAGCATTTTTTTCTAGTGTAGTTGCATGGGAATTGGCCAAACAGACTTGCGGGAGCTTACGAAACTCCATTATGCTGCTCGGTTTGGATTTTATGCCCCTGGACCAAATTGGCCACATGTCCTTGAATGGCCTGAGGAGGCGAGTTGCAACTATCAATAAAACTCAAACTGAGACTCGGATGGATGAACCATCAGTTGCATTGGATCTGTAGCACTGTGTTTTAGCTATTGGGGCTCTTACTCTATCATTCCTTCGACCGGAAAACCATTTGTTGGAGTATCTCCAACACTAGGGTTTTGGTCAATGAGGCATTGTGTAATTTATGAAGAGGAGGTCGATTTTCAAGAACACTATGTCGAGTCTTTTTGGATAGTGTAGTTATGTGGGCCTTGGCCAAACATACTTGTCGGAGCTTAAGGAAGTTTGTTATGCTACTCGGTTTGGATTTTATGCCCCTGGACCAAATTGACCACATGTCTCTAAATGGCTTGAGGAGGCAAGTTGAAACTTGCGATAAAACTCAAAATGGCACTCAGATTCATGAATCGTCAGTTGCATTGGATTAAGAGCACCATTTTTCAGCTAGTGGGGCCCCTAAGTTATCATTCTGTTGACTGAAAAACCATTTGTTGGAGTATCTCCAGCACTAGGGTTTTGGTCAATGAGGCATAGTGAAATTTCTGAACATGAGGTCGATTTTCAAGAACACTATGCCGACATTTTTGGCTATTGCAGTTCCATAGAACTTGTCCAAACAGACTTGTGGGAGCTTACGTAACTCTGTTATGCTGCTCAATTTGAATTTTATGTCATCGGACCAAATTGGCTACATGTCCTTGAATGGCTTGAGGAGGCGAGTTGCAACTATCGATAAAACTCAATCCGAGACTCAGATGCATGAACCGTCAGTTGCATTGGATTCGAAGTACCTGGTTTCAACTATTTGGGCTCCTACCCTATCATTTCGTCAACTGAAAAACAATTTGTTGGAGTATCTCCAACACTAGGGTTTTGGTCAATGAGGCATAGTGCAATTTTTGAAGAGGAGGTCGATTCTCAAGAACACTGTGTTGGGTCTTTTTGGCTAGTGTAGTCACATAGTCCTTGGCCAAATAAACTTGCAGGAGCTTATGAAATTCCGTTACGCTACTCTGTTTGGATTTTATCCCCCCAGACGAAATTGACCACATGTCCTTAAATGGCTTGAGGAGGTGAGTTGCAACTCTCGATAAAAATCAAACCGGGACTCATATGCATGAACCGTCAATTTCATTGGATTAAGATCATTGGGTTTCAGCTAGTGGGCCCCCTACACTATCATTCCGTCGATCGAAAAACCATTTGTTGTAGTATCTTCGACACTAGGGTTTTGGGCAACGAGGCATAGTGCAATTTCTAAAGATGAGTTTGATTTTCAAGAACACTCTATGGATCATTTTTTGCTAGTGTAGTCACATGGGAATTGGCTAAACAGACTTGCAGGAGCTTACGAAACTCCATTATGCTACTCCGTTTGGATTTTATGCCCTTGGACCAAATTGGCCACATGTCCTTGAATGGCCTGAAGAGGTGAGTTGCAACTATCAATAAAACTCAAATCGAGACTCGGATGCATGAATCGTCAGTTGCATTGGATCCGTAGCACTGGGTTTCAGCTATTGGTGCTCTTACACTAACATTCCTTTGACCAGAAAACCATTTGTTGGAGTATCTCCAACACTAGGGTTTTGGTTAATGAGGCATTGTGCAATTTCTAAAGAGGAGGTCGATTTTCAAGAACACAGTGTCCGGTCTTTTTGGCTAGTATAGTCATGTGGGCCTTGGCCAATCAGACTTGTTGGAGCTTAAGGAAGTTTGTTATGCTACTCAGTTTGGATTTTATGCCCCTGGACCAAATTGACCACATGTCTCTAAATGGCTTGAGGAGGCAAATTGAAACTCGCGATAAAACTCAAATCCAGACTCAGATGCATGAATCGTCAGTTGCATTGGATTAAGAGCACAATTTTTCAGCTAGTGGGGTCCCTACACTATCATTCCGTCAACCGGAAAACCATTTGTTGGAGTATCTTCGTCACTAGGGTTTTGGTCAATGAGGCATAGTGCAATTTCTGAAGATGAGGTCGATTTTCAAGAACACTATGCTGACATTTTTGGCTAGTGGAGTTGCATGGAACTTGTCTAAACAGACTTGTGGGAGCTTACAGAACTTTGTTATGCTACTCGATTTGGATTTTATGCCCTTGAACCAAATTGGCCACATGTCATTGAATGGCTTGAGGAGGCGAGTTTCAACTATCGATAAAACTCAAACCATGACTCAGATGCATGAACTGTCAGTTGCAATGGATCCAAAGTACCTGGTTTCAACTATTGTAGCTCCTACCCTATCATTCCATCGACCGAAAAACAATTTGTTGGAGTACCTCTAACATTAGGGTTTTGGTCAATCATGCATAGTGCAATTTCTAAAGAGGACGTCGATTTTCAAGAACACTGTGTCGAGTATTTTTGGCTAGTGTAGTCACATGGTACTTGGCCAAATAGACTTGTAGGATCTTATGGAAGTTCGTTATGCTACTCTATTTGGATTTTATGCCCCCACACCAAATTGACCACATGTCTTTAAATGGCTTGAAGAAGCGAGTTGCAACTCTCAATAAAAATCAAACCAGGACTCATATGCATGAACCGTTAGTTGCATTGGATAAAGAGCATTGGGTTTCAGCTAGTGCGATCCCTACACTATTATTATGTCGACAAAAAAACCATTTGTTGTCGTATCTCTGGCACTAGGGTTTTGGTCAATGAGACATATTGCAATTTCTGAAGATGAGTTTGATTTTCAAGAACACTTTGTCGAGCATTTTTTGCTAGTGTAGTCACATGAGAATTGGCCAAACATACTTGTGGAAGCTTATGAAACTCCATTATGCTTCTCGGTTTGGATTTTATGCCCCTGGACCAAATTGGCCACATGTCCTTGAATGGCCTGAGGAGGCGAGTTGCAACTATCAATAAAACTCAAACCGAGACTCGTATGCACGAACCATCAGTTGCATTGGATCCATAGCACTGGGTTTCATCTATTAGGGCTCTTACTCTATCATTCCTTCGATCAGAAAACCATTTGTTGGAGTATCTCCAACACTAGGGTTTTGGTCAATGAGGCATTGTGCAATTTCTGAAGAGGAGGTTGATTTTCAAGAACACTGTGTCGGGTCTTTTTGGCTAGTGTAGTCATGTGGACCTTGGCCAAACAGACTTTTCAGAGCTTAAGGAAGTTTGTTATGCTACTCGGTTTGGATTTTATGGCCCTGGACCAAATTGACCACATGTCTCTAAATGGCTTGAGGAGGCGAGTTGAAACTTGCGATAAAACTCAAACCAGGACTCAGATGCATGAATCGTCAGTTGCATTGGATTAAGAGCACCAATTTTCAGCTAGTGGGGCCCCTACACTATCATTCTGTCGACCGAAAAATCATTTGTTGGAGTATCTCCAACACTAGGATTTTGGTCAATGAGGCATAATACAATTTCTAAAGCTGAGGTCGATTTTCAAGATCACTCTATCGAGCGATTTTGACTATGGTATTGGTATTGGTATGGTATTGGTATTGGTATTGTATGGTATGGTATTGGTATGCATATCATTGCCAATATTGGTATGGTATACCATACCAATATTGGCATACCAATGCAAAATCAATACCAATACCATACCAATATTGATATGATATTGGTATGGTATTGGTATTGATATGGCATTGGTATGCACATCATTGCCAATGCATACCTTTGTCATGCATTGGTATGCAATGGTATTGGTATTGGTATGGTATTTGTTGGTATTGGTATGGTATTGGTATGCATATCATTGCCAATGCATACCATTTCCATGCAATGGTATGCAATGGTATGGATTGGTATGGTATGGGATTTGTATTGGTATTGGTATGGCATGGTATAGTATGGTATTGGTATTGGTATGGTATGGTATTTGTATGGTATTGATATTAGTATGGTATGGTATTGGTATTGGTATGGTATAGTATGGTATTGATATTGGTATGGTATTGGTATTGGTATGGCATTGGTATGCATATCATTGCCAATGCATACCATTACCATGCAATGGTATTGGTATTGGTATGCAATGTTATAGTATTGGTATTGGTATGCAATGGTATGGTATTGGTATTCTTGGGATTTGTAAGAGAGAATTTAGCACAATGGCAATGTTATGTGGAACTTTATCTCATATTATGGTATGGTATTGGTATGCATATCATTGCCAATATTGGTATGGYATACCATACCCATATCTATATTGGTAATGATATGGTAGACCAATATTCATATTGGTATGGTATTGGTATTGTTATGGCATTGGTATGCACATCATTGCCGATGCATACCTTTGTCATGCAATGGTATGCAAAGGTATTGGTATTGGTATGGTATGGGATTGGTATTGGTATTGGTATTATTATTGGTATGCAATGKTATAGTATTGTATTGGTATTGGTATTGGTATGGTATTGGTATGGTAYRSWATGGTACTGTATTCGTATGGTATTGGTATTGGTATTCTTGGGATTTGCAAGAGAGAATTTAGCACAATGGCAATGTTATGTGGAACTTTATMTCATATTCATRTAAGGATTAGGGATGAGAAATATAGTTTGKTTTGGTCCAAGAATCCTATTCTAAGATAATAGATTKCAAAGCTATGGTACAATACTATGTTATGTRATGCARAACAAGACAAAATCATTGTGGTGGAAGCCCCTTTGGAATATTAGAGCTCCTATGAAGACACGTGTTTATATGTGGCTAGTGTTGAGAGACAAGTTACTTCTTTGAGATCATTTGCAAAGGAGAAGTAACCAAGGGCCTGGCATGTGTTCACTTTGTAAGATGGATGATGAAGTTATCACCCATCTATTAGTGAAAAACAACTATGTTAGAGAAGGTCCAAGGGAAAGAAGGCTCTATGAATGTTGGATGAGAATCCAACTTATCCAAATAGTAGGAAAATATAAATAAATTAAACAAAAGTGGCAAAGCCCTGCTAGGCAAACTGTGTTTGTTATCAGGAGCCACAAAACAAGGGCTAGTATTTCCAAACTCCATAAATTGCAAGGAACATTCCACAAGTTCATAATATTCAAAGGAAATAGAGGACAAGGATGCCCAAATGGGGAGCCATTGACAAAAACTAGGGAAAAAAACAAGGCAAGGGATCCTTCAATACTATTGATACCTCGTTCTCCATCCATATTACAAATTCGGTCCACTTTTTATTTTGTAACATTTCTTTTTCGAAATGAGTTGGATGCCAACCATATTTGTCTTCCTGTCAAAACATGGCACATGGACTAGTTAAACTAATAAATATGTAATAATTTACTTTTTCTAGGAAAAAAAAAAAAACATTTCACATAATAAATATACTTACAAAGGTGCAGATCAAGGCTTGTAAACCTTTTTGGCCATTACGATGCGTGGCTTGGAGTTTTGCAAGCCTAGCTTTGGAGGCTTTGTCCTGAAACATAAAGTAAGTCAATTGAACTATGCACAAATAAAATATAAAAATTGTTTAAGAAATTTGATATAATGTTATGAGCAAATTAAAATACCTGGATACTCTCCTCACCATAATTCCTCCGTGCATCTGACTTATGATTTGAAAAGTTCTTTCCATACTTTTATACTGACATCAATTGGCCTTTTTTTGAGCCTTAGCTCGGGTGAGAGTTTTTTTATCTTCTTTGTTTGATTGCACCTAAATCTCTTGCAATTTTTAGACATTTGTCTTTTCACCTTTTTTATTGACCAACCTATGCCAAATTCAAACTCCATGTCATGAATTACAACTTTATACAGGTGCATTGGTATCTTTGAGAAAGGAAAATGGAGATGGTCTTTGAACCGTTGAAGGCATGATTCCTTCAATCTGTTCAAAAAAACCTTCCCAGCATCTGACATTCTGATTTCGCCTGAAACCATGTCGTATTCTATCCTTGTATCATAGTTCCCAATGCAAGTTACAAAACATGGCGCGGTGGACAAAGTTTGGGTCCCAGGAGTGGCTTCGGCATTGGAGGTCTCTGCTCTTTGTTCCATATTCTTAGAGGTCATCATATATGATTTCCTCCTTGATTTTCTGCTCGATCCAAGAGTGGTTGGGGAATCAATTGATTCCCATTTCACAGGGTTGATTTGTTTGCAATGTCTCAGGGGTCTTAGTGGATCATTTTTCTATGTATTTTGCAAGCGTTTTCAAGTCTACACCGTCAAGTTTTTTTATGGCCTCTATCCCCAATATCGAAGCCAATGCATCTTTATCTTGGTTAGTCTCATGTCCCTAGATATATAAAATAATTTTTGTGTGTTAAAAATTTCAATAAAAAACAAATAACTAAAAATAAAATAAAATAAATGAGACAATTAAAAATCTATAAATTGAGAAGTACTTACCTCATTATGGATAGAATTTGTTTCCTTCCCTCTACTTGACATTTTAAGCAAGCTAGGGCTAATCTCTTCTGTCAGGATTTGGGCAAGTGGACTTTGTTATGATTTTTTAAGGTGCTTATTTCTTCTCTCTTCTTCTTGATCTTTTTTTTCCTATTCTAACAAGGATAAGAAAATTTCAAACTCAGATAGACCATAAAATATGAGGAAATTTATATGTAAAGAGGTTGAATTGTGAAATTTGATAATTGTTTTACCTGAAAATATCAGTTCGCCCTTAGGAAATTCCCAAATCGTGCTCTGGTCTTACCCTATCTCTGTTCGCCCTAGGAAACACCCAAATTGTGTTGGAGTCCAAATATAGTTTGAAAATTAGTTGGTATGCTCAAACCGAGTCTCCCTTCGCCCTAGGAAACACCCAAATTGTGTTGGAGTCTCCCTAAGAAATACCCAAAACATGTTGGAGTCGAAATGCAACAAAAAATTCACTTGAACTGTCACGGTCTATCTCCAATCGCCCTAGAAAACACTCAAATCGTGTTGGAGTCGAAATGTAGAAAGGAATTTAGTTGGACAGGTCACTTTCTTTCTCCATTCGCCATAGCAAACTCCCAATTCGGTTTTTTGTATTTCTTCCCCTCCAAAATGTCAAATTCACCCCCTTGCCCGCGGATATATGCGTTTTTTAGGTTTTACATATTAGTGGGCATATTCATCCACTTGCCCGTGGGTATTTTCATTTTTTTAAATGTCTACATATCAGTTGGCGCTAAATTGGGCGCCAACAACGCCTAGTTTAGCGCCGATTTATCCCCTTAATGTAATCAATGATGGGGGCCTTAGTGGGCGCAAAAAACACTAGGGAATGCGCCTAAATTTAGTCAAAACGTGTCCATTTTGGGCCTAAATGGAAATGGGATAAATGGAAGAAAAAATCTCTCCATAATGTAACATCATAACAATGGCAATGTAGTTCCTCTAAGGCAAATGGGATAAATGATTGCATCCAAGATTTATTGGATGAGACCATAAACACCCTCCCGAAACATCTTCAATTGAGATATTCTTCCATGTTCTTGAGCTCTTAACTAGACCTCTTTCTTCGTTGTATATCCTTATTGAATGATAGACTTTAGTTAGTTCCTAGGTCTTAGATCTCATAGATTATATCTACTTTCATAGGTGTTTCATTTGCACTCCCACTTGTGGATTGATTATGATGTACCTAGTAGTCCCTTCGACCTATTCATGGTCATTTGTTGAATAATAAAATTATCATATCTTATTTTACCTTATCCATATCCAATTCACTTCTATTCGAGACAAGGTAGGGCACAACACTTGTAATTATTTTGATCAATTTTCTTCATTATTCAGGGAAACTAGTTAGAGATATTCTCACCACGTGCTTCAGTGCCTTTGGGCTCACACCTTCAAGTAACTCGCACACATCACTCATCCAAAATGTCATATACAAGTTCCTACACTCAAGGTGCACGTGGGCAAATGTATGGGAAGGATTTTCCTACACATTAGGTGTAGGTAAGTACCTAAATTGAGATTTTTGCACAAACTAACCAAAATGTGTATCTAGTGATGCCAAGTCTAATTTCACAAGACAAAGTCTTAAAATCCTTGTCCATGTGT
>ML830860.1:11581-25139 GCA_009831015.1 Picea engelmannii | reverse complement strand
GATCAAGGACAAAAGAGGGCTATGTGTCTAGATGGTTGAGAGATGTATGGAACTAAAGAGAGATTAGTGGATCACATTTATGAGTTTTTTACTCATCCCATTGTATAAATAGGAGTACAATCTCCTCCATTTGTAATCTGAAGTTTGTAATCTTAGAATTAGAGAGAGTTGTAATCTTAGAGTTGGTTTGTAATGAACACTTTGAAATACAGAATCATACTTTGATTTTGTTGCTTCCACATTTGAGTCTCCTTTGAATTGGTGTGCTTGTGGAGTTATGGAAGGCCCCCATGGCCTCAATTGCATACCTATTTTAATTTAGATGCTGTAAGCTTGTGAATTTTGATTAGGAATATGTTTTCAATGATTTTGATTTCAAGTATGATTGATTTGAACGAGACTTTGTGAGTTGAGTCCTTATAAGGGGACTGGAGTTTCCAACGAATCTTAGGAATTAGATAACATATTTTAATGTGTGTAAGAGATTATGCGAGTTGAGTCCTTGTAAGGGGATTAGAATCTCAGGCAAACATAAGCACTCTGTTTTTAGTAGGTAGATTTGTTTAAATTGCAGAGATGTTTAAGTGAGAAGGAACCAAAGTACAATCTCTTGTAAAAGAGTATTGGCTCCTGCTACATCAAACCCTCGTGAGAAGGAACCAAAGTACAATCTCTTGTAAAAGAGTATTGGCTCCTGCTACATCAAACCCTCCTTTAGGTAGTTGAATCTTTCTAGATCTATATAACGCTTCTAAGTTTACCTTACCTTCCCGGGTTGACATTAAATGAACTCTGATTGACATCATCAATTAGAACTAAACAATAGGTTTTGAAATTCTGGGAGGAGGATGTTCGTAAATGGTCACATGAACACTTATCATGACATTGTGACAGATTTCATAGAATAAATCTTTGGAGTTTTCCTCCCATAACTTTGAATGATAAAAATGAATGGATTCAGAACAAGCCAGGGTCCAACTCCAATTCATGAGAGGGAATGGATTCATAAACTAGATGGTGTTCGTGATGTATGTGGACATGTAAAAAGGAGCACGTTGCCCCTTAGACTTCAAAGATTTGTACTCGACGACCTTCTTAGCTAGGTTATCTGACAACATTTTTGCCTAGTTGAAAGTATATCCTTCAGCTGCTTCATGGATCATAGATACACATTCCACTGTGAAATGTGCAGGGTTTTTCCTCCCAAATAATAGGCAGAGCATCATGGCAATATATAAAAAGTGGGCATCTAAAGATGTTGTGGAATATATGCCATGAGCATCAATCCTGAACTTGGCTGGATTTCCCCACCATGTTTTAATTATATCATGACCACTTCTACCACATTCAGTGCATTCCTTCCGTTCGAAATCTAAAAGAAAAGTTGAATTATAAGTGTATTTCGGTTCAAAGGAAAATTTATACATTACTCGTAGGTATTCTGGTAAAAAAGAGCTGACATAAGTCTTCTAGTGATTGGAGATACTTCGGGCTGGGATGTCTACATGATCCAGGGCCCAACTTATCATGTCATACATAAGGAATAATCTTTGGTCGGGCAACGATTATGTGCAATTTCGATTGAGCCACCAATCTAAGCTCAGCTGAGAATGTTTCGTCATCTTCTTCAGCAAAATCGCGAGGGAAAAGAAGAATTTCATGTTCCAGAATGTCATACACCTGCTTCCATGACTTGATAGCGTCTGTAATTTGCGCAATAGTGTCTGAAAGAATATCCATGTTAGGGTTGGAGTCCTCAACTAATGATTCCTGCTTCTTCCCTGCTTTGCATTGCGACATAATTCTTAGAAAATGAAATTAACCTTCCTGTGATAAGAAAAAACTTATAATCTTTCAATCACTGAAAATATCCGATTGCAAATGACAGAATGATTTGAAGCTCAAAATGCTTTTATTCGTGAAGATAATAAAGTCTAACAATATTCGAATTGATCTACTGACAAAACATTTATTCAATAAATCAATGGAATTTATTACCTGGCATTGTGATATCTATCTAAATCTTTCAAACATTAACTAGCTATAAATATAATTAATCTTTAGTGGTTCGACATTCAGAGGTTTTGAAAATAGAATAACGAAAATCTTCTGAAGGCCGAATTCTCGGAGAAGCTAATCACTAATTAATCATTTTATGTTTTAATTAATCGTATTTTGAAATATTTTTAGCTTTAAGTACTTCGAGACTTCGGCATTTGGGAATTGTGTATGTATGATAATAGTGATCCTCCGAAGGCTGAATTCACGAAGTGATTAACCAAAAGTAAATCACGACTAATTAAACCTATTTTGATGTTTTATTTTCTTTTTTAAACGTTTTTTAATTCATTATGATAACAAGTGCTTCGACATTTAGATACTTCGGTGGTCCTGAACTCACTCTTTGCTTTTCCTCCTGAAAGACAATTTCTCGGAGTGACGTGGCAATGATGATATCATCTTTAATGACGTGTCAATAAAATATGTGTGACACGTGTCATCTAAAAATAGGCAAATGATTTGATATAAATGTTAAAAGTACATGCCACGTGTCAGCCCACGATTATGTGCAATTTCGACTAAGCCACCAATCTAAGCTCAGCTGAGAATGTTTCGTCATCTTCTTCAGCGAAATCGTGAGGGCAAAGAAGAATTTCATGTTCCAGAATGTCATACACCTGCTTCCATGACTTGATAGCGTTTGTAATTCGGGCAGTAGTGTCTGAAAGAATATCCATGTTAGGGTTGGAGTCCTCAGCTAACGATTCCTGCTTCTTCCCTGCTTTGCGTTGCGACATAATTCTTAGAAAATGAAATTAACCTTCCTGTGATAAGAAAAAACTTATAATCTTTCAATCACTGAAAATATCCGATTGCAAATGACAGAATGATTTGAAGCTCAAAATGCTTTTATTCGTGAAGATAATAAAGTCTAACAATATTCGAATTGATCTACTGACAAAACATTTATTCAATAAATCAATGGAATTTATTACCTGGCGTTGTGATATCTATCTAAATCTTTCAAACATTAACTAGCTATAAATGTAATTAATCTTTAGTGGTTCGACATTCAGAGGTTTTGAAAATAGAATAACGGAAATCTTCTGAAGGCCGAATTCTCGGAGAAGATAATCACTAATTAATCATTTTATGTTTTAATTAATTGTATTTTGAAATCTTTTTAGCCTTAAGTACTTCGAGACTTCGACATTTGGGAATTGTGTATGTATGATAATAGTGATCCTCCGAAGGCTGAATTCAAGAAGTGATTAACCAAAAGTAAATCACGACTAATTAAACTTATTTTGATGTTTTATTTTCCTTTTTAAACATTTTTTAATTCATTATGATAACAAGTGCTTCGACATTTAGATACTTCGGTGGTCCTGAACTCACTCTTTGCTTTTCCTCCTGAAAGACAATTTCCCAGAGTGACGTGGCAATGATGATATCATCTTTAATAACGTGTCAATACAATATGTGTGACATGTGTCATCTAAAAAAAAGCAAATGATTTGATATAAATGTTAAAAGTACATGCCACGTGTCAGCCCACAATAGAGTTTTATGACAGGTGTCCAGAGACTCATCGATAGATCTTTTTAACAGATTTTCGCGGAAAAATGACTTCGAGATTTCGGAGCTTCACGATTTGAGGTTTTTGTTCGAACGATGATATGAATCTTCTCAAAATGTAAATTCCCAAAGTAATCATTGGAAGCTTGGTCTTAACGATCGCACAACTCTATGAATTCAAGAACATGAGAACCACTTGATTATATTAGTTGAATTTTTTTACGGATGATATTGTAAGCGCCTATTGATAAATATTGAATATGGATTTATTCAAATTTGAAAGCGATTTTCCTAAGTTTTTTGGCGATTTTTATTTTTAAAGGTAAAAACAAAAAGATTAAAAAATACAAAAAAGTTTAAAATTCTAATACAATATGATCAATGGTTTCTTGTTCCATGTAGTCAAGGTTGACCTCTGTAGGCTTCAGCTGCTCTTCCACTTCCGATATGTCCAACAATGGTGGAAAATATGACCGAAGGAGGTCCACATTCAATATTGCGTGTAAGCCAAGGAAGGGGCGAATAATTAAGTCAAAAGCATTATCTCCCACAACTTTAGTGATGGTGTAAGGTCCATAGCGAAGTGGACGCAACTTCTGATGGGATCTTGGAAGGCACTATTTCTGCAAATGGAACCAATCTTTGTCTCCTATTTGGAACTTGTGGGGAACCCCATGTTGATCACGACATTGCTTGTACTTAGCATTGGATTTCTACAAAATATCATGGACCTGTTGGCAAATGTGCTAAATCCGTTCAATGAATTTGGTGGCCTTTTCGGCCTCATATTGAGCATGGGAAGATTCTACCTATGTGGATGCAAGGGGAAGTGCTACATCAATGGGGCCTAATGGTTGAAAACCCAGGCCCACCTGAAAAGGGATGTGGTCGATCAAGATATGGAGGCATCTGTTGTAGTTGTGTTGGACACAAGGAAGGCTCTCATCCAATGTGTATGGATGATTGGATTTGTACATGTGCAATATATGCAGAAACATCCTATTGAGGACCTCTGACTGTCCATTAATCTAAGGGTGGAAGGTAGTGGATTTGGTGAGCTTGGTGTCCAACAACGACCAGAGGCTCAACGAGAATGTGCTCAAGAATATGTTGTCTTGATATGATACGATGGTCCATTGTAGCCCGAAGTGTAACCATACATGCTCAAAGAAGTGCTTGGCAATGGCCTCGGCTATGACACTCTTCTTGCAAGCAATCAGAATGGCCATCTTAGAGAATTGATAAACAACCATGAATACACAGTCATTGTCATGCTTGTTAGAGGGGAGACCTGACATGTAGTCGATCAATATGGATTCCCAGGGCCCGTCGGGAGTGGGCTATATTATCCCCAACTGAGATCTATTGGGGAATTGATGTTTGTTGTTCTATTTGTGTATTGTTGGTTATGTAGTTGATCAAACACATTGCATGACAAGTATTGGACTGTTGTAATTTAATTTACAACTTCACCTACCATATAGTTATTCTATCAAACATATATCATACATGCAAATGCTCATAAACATGAAAAACAACTTATGGCATTTGATTATGGGTGGAATCTGATACATGACAAGTACCTAGTTCTAATGGCTGCTACAATAGCTGTAAATCAATAACAAACACTACATAATGCAAGCAAAACCTATTGTAAATGCCAAAATCTTATCCAAGATGTTGCCAAGCTCGTCCAATGCCTTCCTAATCTCACACAGCTTGCTCCATCATTGTTTTCACTACAAATGGCCTCCCAATTATCCTATAACCTTCATGGATCTGACCTTAAGTGCATCTTCTAATTACCACCGAGCTTCCAATGGCTAAGAACACACCTCTCGACCTCCTTTCAAATCCTTGTGACAAAACAAATGACCTCTCATTCCTCCCCTTCACCTCACAGCTTAGTAAATAGGGCCTGCAACCCTCTCAATACCCATGCGATCTCCCTGAGTGTCTTACAACCCTACTTTAGTGCCTTTAAGAGACTCTTAATTCACCATCTTGCAATAGATAGTTCGTGGCCTCCTTTATACCCCATGGGCTGCTCCAGAACTCCAACATGAGATGCATGTTCCAATTGATGAAGAGATCGACCCTTCTAACGATCCCAACGACCACTATAAATGCCAGAAAACCCACACAACTACTTTAAGGCTCTCTTAGCCTCACAAATCCCTTTAATAGAGGTAAATCAACCCTCTAGGAATCCATACAAATTTTCCCCAACCATAGACCTACCCATAAATCAAAAGTGATCCCAAAATCCTCCACAAATACTTCAAGCAATTTTATTCCTTCTATGTTGAAGACAAACTGCAATAGGATGAAGCTCCACTGAAGACCCTAGATAGATCTTCCCTTTGTCTAGATAGGGTAGATATTTCACTACTGAAACTAGACTAGCTATGGAAGGGTTTTGCTAAACCCCAACGAAACGATGGTTCCAAGAGAAACATACAAGATCAATCAAATCATCATGATAATGTGAGAGGCTACCTCTCCTTTTACTCTTCCCCTGAGCCTTCTAGATCTTTCCCTTTTTGACTAAATCAAACCTTTACCTTATTTCTCCTTTAATTGTTACTTAAACATTAACAATTAATTTTTAATGCTTAAGTGATTAATAATTTTATTTTATTTAATGCCACTTTATGAATATAATATCTTCTACCTAAGTGATAGTAAACAAATCCCCGTGACTCCCTTTTTTCAACTGACTGTAGCTTACGAGAGTCGTATAGGCTACTGAGTCATCTTCTGCTTCGATTAAGAGGAAGGGGACATCACATCAACATAGGAGTGTACAATCCTTATTTTTAATGGCTAGCTTGGCAATGGAGTAGTTAGTGTAAGATCTGATATACTTACCAACATCTTGTGGAAGCTTCGGCCAATTGAAATACATATGTAGTACTACCACTTTCTTCTCCATGCCAAAGTGCCTTGCCACTTGACTATAGTGGGCTTCTCAAATCAGCTTTGCACACTCACTTGAAGGAACACAAAGAAGACCTAGATGGCATAGTATTCCATCTTGAATATGGAAGTTGACAACGACCTTACCTGTTCCCAACGGTTGGTAGGCCGTAGCGAAGTCACGATCACTGTCACAGAGTTGGGACCACCCAAAGGTCTCATGCCCACAAGGGTCAAGCATTGCGGTTAGTGCTGCAACTGGAGGTCAAATGAGGCAGTCAACGACGTGATTGGTGCTCCCTTTCTTATACTTAATGTTGAGGTGAAACTGCTGCAAGTATGTGGACCACTTTTGATGGTGGTCATTCAGTAATTTGACTTGTGTTTGCATGAACTGTAGAGGCATGTGATCCTTATGGATGATTGTCTCCTTCCCTAAAATGTAATGCTTCCATTGGTGACAGGCTTGTAGGATGGAATACATTTATTTATCATAGGTGGGGTACTTATAGATTACATCTAAGAGTGTCTCATTGTGATAGGCCACGAGATGACCATGCTGAGTGAGAACAACACAAACAACATAACAAGAAGCATTTGTCTCAATCTCAAATGGTTATTGCATATTGAGTAAGGTGAGCACCGGGGTTGAGGATAAGCGATATTTCATATCATCAAAGGCTTTCTATTCTGATCTGCCCCACACAAATTTGGCTTTGCAACCACCCTTGGTCACTTGGATGAGATCCCATGTGATATGGGAGAACCCCAACATGAACCAGATGCCACTCAGAGTCTCTGATACCTAGCTTGGTGTGCAATGTATGGAAGGTATTTGTGAACTTCGACACTGTTTGGTCCCTCTCATGACGCAGTGTGATCCATCTCATGTACTGGTCATAGTAGTTTCCAACAAGGTAATATTGTTCCTTGATGACATCCATAAAAGAGTCCTGAGTGCACTCGACCTGAAATATTCCAGACTCCTTTGTGAAGTTTTGCTCATAGTAAGTATCCCACCAATGTTTGACATGGAAGACAACCTTAAGGAGCACAAATGTGATATTTTCCCTATTGGAAAACTTGTGAACAAAGAAATAACCTTCTAGTAGATTTAACCACTTTTACAAAGCATCTGCATTTATTTGACCTTCAAATATGAGAATATCAAAATTAACTTGTACCTTGAAGGGGGCAGTGCCTCCAAAGTGGTTGCTTGACGAAGATGCATTTGATGTTGTTGGTAGTCGTCGAAGGATTTGCACAAAATTATCCATCATCTCGTTCCTTTGTTGCGCGAGAACTTCCGCGAGCAACAACTTAATAGGATCTCTTGTTCCCTCATCTCTCTTTTCCTCTGCCAAGGACAATCGTTGTGGTCGGTGAGGACGGTCTTCTAAAGGCTTGACTAGTTCGAATCCCAATGCCTGATACCATGACCTCATTTGGGACATTCACAAATAAATTCATAAAGAGCATATCACTCTAATACAACTGATCTGAATTTATGAGGGAACAAAATGAAACACAGAAATAGGACAAAAACACAAAGACACAACAATACTCATTTTTTATTAAAGAATGAAATATGTAGAGACTGTAAAAGAAAATACAGAGTGAAATGAACTCGCTAGAATGGTGGTAGCTTATCTCTGAGAAGAGATGTGACAACTACACACATTTGCAAGAATATGAGTACAATGAGGCTCCAAAGGTCCTTTTAACATAAAGCATAAATCATAAAACCATAAATATCCAAAACCCTAACCCCGAGAGATGAAATGCCAAAAGGTTTGTGGGCCCTGATTGTAGATTTTAACCTTGTACAATATTTACTGTGAACATATTTTCAGTAAAAGAACATAAAAGATACAATGGAAAATACAAACATTACACATAGATTTTTCCCCTGGAAACCCAAACCGAGAAAACCAACATATTCTATATTCATTCATCATGATACATTGTTTGCAATACAATATACATATAGGAGCCAACGACATCCAAAACCCTAACCCAATGACCTGGATTAGTCAACAACCCTAATTCCTTAACCATAAATAGAAAACCATTGACAAAAAACCATGTGTCGAAAAACCACCTAAATATGTGACACTACTACTCATGCAAAGAATATAACACACACCCAACATTCTCCCACTGGTTGTTTTCTTTGCATACAGGGGGTTACAGGGTTACATAGTCAACAATCCAGGGCAACAATGCCCATGGATCCTCTACACCAAGAGAACTTCTTAGTGCTTGTGCAAAGAATATAACACATACCCAAAAAGTCCGTGGTAGCCCAAAATGAACCCAACCATGTGTGAAGAAGAGCTTGGTGGTGGCCTCGACTGTGATGCTATTCTTGTAGGGTGCCAAAATTTCCATCTTAGAGAATCGATCGATGAACATGAAGACAAAGTCATTCCCATGCTTGGTTGAAGGCAGAAAAAACATGTAGTCCATGGAGATGGAATCCTAAGGCCTATCTAGAGTAGGAAAAGGGGTGTATAGCCCCAGTTTCTTGATGGTGGGCTTGGAAATAGAGCAAGATCTGATGCACTTGCGAACATCTTGTCGAAGCTTCAACCAATAAGAATGCTTATGCAATACTTCCACTCTCTTTTCTACTCCAAAATGTGTCATTGTTTGACTGTAATGAGATTCCCAGATCATCTTTGCACACTCGTTTGAAGGAACACAAAGGTGGCTCATGTGGCATAATCACCCCTCCTGAAGATTAAAGTTGGGAATTGTTTTTCCTCCACTCAATGTCTAATAGGAAGTAGCAAAGTCAGAGTCATTATTATATAATTGTGGCCGCCCAGATGTCTCATGTCCACAAGAGTTGAGAATTTTGGTTAGCGCTACCACTGGGGGTCGACTGAGGAAATTTGCAACATGGTTGGTGCTACCCTTCTTGTACTTGATATTCAAGTGAAATTGTTGGAGTTATGTGGACCACTTCTGATGGTGGTCATTTTGTAACTTTCCTTTGAGTCTACATGAATTGCAGAGGCATGTGATCAATGTAGATGATCGTTTACTTCCCCAGAATGTAATGCTTCCACTTTCTACATGCCTGCACAATGGAGTACATATCTTTGTCACAGGTGGGGTATCTTTGAACAACATCATATAGAGTTTCACTATGATAGGCTACCAGATGCCCATGCTGAGTGAGGACTACACCGATAGCATAATCTGAAGCATGTGTCTCAATCTCAAATGGTCGTTGCAGGTCTGGCAGAATGAGGATTGGTGCTGAGCAGAGACGGGATTTCAGATCCTCGAATGATTTATGTTGGGGTGAGGAACACACAAAGTTGGCCTTCATGCCACCCTTGTTCACTTGGCTTAGGGCCTAAGCGATATGCAAGAACCCAAAAAAAAACCACTTGTAGAAGTTAGCAAGGTCCAAGAAGCTGTGAAGCTCGGTCATTGTTTTCGGGGCCGACCAATCGCGATGACTTGGATCTTGGTTGGATCCACATGTACACCCCGTGCATCCACGATGTATCCCAAATATTGGATTCTCTGCTTGTTGAAGGAACACTTCTCCAAGTTGGCATATAACTTGTGTTGTCACGGGGTGCCCAATACCTATTAAATATGCTCCAAATGTTCCTCCCAAGTTTTGCTAAAGATGAGGATGTCATCCAAATATACAACCACAAAGGAGTTTGTTAATGGTCCTGATATATCATCCATCATCCGCATGAATATGGTTGGGGCATTAGTCAAGCCGAAAGGCATGACCAACCACTCAAAGAGGCCTTCTTTGGACTTGAAGGTTGTCTACCAAACATCAGTTTTTTCAATCAACACAAACATCAGTTTTCTCAATCAACACAAACATCGGTTTTCTCAATCAACACCTAGTGGTAACCTAACTTCAGATCAATTTTACTGAAAAACTTGGCTCCCTTGAGCTCATCGAGAAGATCATCAATTTGGGGAATTGGGTACTGGTTCTTGACTGTGATATTGTTCAGGGTTCTATAATCAATACAAAGTCGCCATGTCATGTCCTTCTTATGTACTAGAACAATTGAGCTCCCACAAGGTGAGGATTTGGGTCAGATGTGGCCCTTCAAAATTAGCTCTTGGATCTGGCATTTGATTTATTCATTCTCCATAAAAGAACACTTGTACACAGGGTCATTAGGCATAGGGACATCGGGTGTCAGATCAATTGGGTGGTTTACCTGTTAATGCACAGGCACCCCGGTAGGCGAGGAGAATATGTATTTGTACTCCTCGACTATTTCGTCCACCTGTTGTTGCTGGGAAGAGAGACCCCATGCATAGATTTTGGCATTTGCAGTGACCTTCTTGTCACCTTCTAATCAAACCATACAGAGGACAAATCTCCCTGTCTAAGAAACCACCTTTCTGTAGTGCTTCACAGAGATCAAAGAGACCATAGTATTTGGGACTGCCTCCGGTACCCTGTAGAGTTGATATCCCAAAGAAATAATGACACTATGGGGCCTAGATTCATAAACAACATGACGTTTCCACATATATGGTTGTCCTAGAAAAAAATCACAAACTTCAAGTGGGGAAACATCACACAATACCTCGTATTTGAAGGGTATGATGTTGTAGTGCAAGGGACATTGCTAGCTGACGCAGATGTCCCATCCCTGGTTGAGCCAACCAATGGTGTATGGTTAAGGATGTTATCTAATTGTCAGGTTCAACCTATTGAAAACCTTTGCTGAGATTAGGTTCTTCTGGCTACCATTGTTAACTATGAAATGGAGTGGGGTTCTCTTCACCCACATCTGTGAGTGGAAAAGACACTCCCCTTCTTCAGGCTCATCTAGTTTCTTTGGATAGACTTTTGTGGTAGTGATGGTGACACTAGGTTCTGCATCAATGATTTGTCTTCCCTTTTCTGTCTTAGAATCAGAGTCTAAGTTAGCATCTAACCCTAGGGATTTTGTCTCAGCCAAAAATGATTGTTTGGAACGACATTCATCAGTCCAAGGAATTTTGTGGAACTCGCACCATTTTCCAATGTCCTTCTTTGACTTCCCATTACCCTTCTTTGTTGGTGGCTTGGGCTGGTTATCCTAGGGTTGGCCATGCTTACTCTATCATTTGGCCTGGGAGTTAGGGCCACCCTTACCATACTTTGGTTGTTGTGGATTTGTAGATTCGAACTCCCGCTTGTTCTGTTGCTTGAATTTTTGCTCGATTTTGACAACATATCGATAAGTGGCTCCCAATGACGATATGTCCAAAAACTCCATTTCGGTTTGGATGTACCGGTGTAGAGCCCCATGATATTTTAGGACCGTATTCCACTTAGAGTCTTTGATACCCAACTTGGTGCACAAGGTATGGAAAGTATTTGTGAACTCCGATACAGTTTGGCCCCTCTCTTAGCGCAGTGTGGGGCATCTCGTGTACTGGTCATCATAACTTCCAATAGGGTAATATTGTTCCTTGAGGGCATCAACAAAAGCTGCCCAAGTGGGTCTTGGGCCAAAATTCCTGAATCATCCTCAACATGTTGTTCATAATAAGTCTCCCACCAATCTCTGATATGGGGAAGGGCCTTAAGGAGCACAAAGGTGATTTTTTCACTGTTGGAAAAATTGTGGACGGAGAAATAATCCTCTAGAAGATTTAACCATTTTTCCAAAGAGTTGACATCTATCTGGCCTTCAAATAAAGGAATATCAAAGTTAACTTGTACCTTTAAGGGCATCGCACCTCCGAAGTGATTTTTGGTTGAAGGTGCCTCCGTTGTTGTCGACAACTGTCGAAGGATTTGGGCAAAACTATCCATCGTCTCATCCTCTATCGTGTGAGGGATTCCTCGAGCAATAGTTTGAAAGGATCTCATGTCCCTTCATCCCTATTTTCTTCCACCATGGAAGGTCGCTTGGGCATGTGAGAGAAGTTTTCCTCAAGAGATACAAACTTGAGACCCAACTCTTTATACCCTGACCTCGTCGGGGACATGCATTGAGGACGACAAGGAGTAGACTACTCTGATACCATTGATCTAGATTATTTTAGGAACGATATGAAGGTAGAGATAAAACAAACATATAACAAAGAATTACATAGAGATATGGCAAGGAACACAACAATATAATAAATCTCATATTTTATCAATAACTATCTGAAATACAAAAGACTGCAAAATGCAAAAGCACACAAGCTAGCTAGAATGGTGGTATCTTATCTCTGATAAGAGATGTGTCGACTATGATCATTCACAAGAAGATGGTTACAATGAGGCTTCAAAGGCCTTTTTACATAAAGCACAACTGAGAAAACCCTAAACATAAAAAAACCTAACCCTAGGAGATGAAGCACCAAAAGTCATGTGGGCCCCGATGGGGTAAGTTGGTACATCAACTTCTCGGGGTCATAACTTTTGCATACGATCTCCATTTTAGGCACAAGATAGCCCATTGGAAAGGTATCTCTGAGGAATACACATTTTTCCATCACACTCTGACTCCATGCCCTAGGCCTACTATGCATTCCAATTTGGCATTCACAACATCATCCCTAGTCCTGTTGTGCATGCCAATTTGGCATGCATAGCAGGCTAAGGGCTGTTGTGCATGCCAACGTTCCTTGGTTGAGTTTTTGCATGCACAATAGTATCCCTAGGCCTATTTTTCATGCAAAGCAACATCCCTAGGCATGTGCATGCCAACGTTCCTTGCTTGAGTTCACATCTACATTGTGCACACAAGTTATATGGCTTCCCATGTGAGTTTTACAAGGCTACTTTGGATATATGAAGGAATATCTAGTTGTAGAAATTAACCTAGACTTCATCAAGTTTATTCTCGGGGAGGACTAATCTGATTACAAGCTAGAAGCCAATCACACTTCTCAATATTACCTACAATATTTTGGCAAAATAATTGGTCCTTCATCTCAATCACATTCTTCATAAGGTTATTAAGCAATATAAAACAAGCTTCTTTCATGGCAAATTTATATTTTGGATAATGTAATATAATCGTGTGGGAGTGGGATTGTGCTTCAAGCCTAGGTTGTCTCATCATTAAGATTGATT
>ML830860.1:0-11481 GCA_009831015.1 Picea engelmannii | reverse complement strand
CGATTTGCACATCGCGATTACTCCCACTTCTCTTTGTATTTTAAAGGTCGTGCAACTTATCTTTGATCCGACGATGATCGGGTCTAGCGCTTGAATCCAACTGTCACTGAGTCATCTCCTCAACCATAATTGTACTCGCACTCCATGCAGAGATTCAACGGTCCAGATCATTCTTTCTTTAACGGCTACGATCAAATCGTGAAATCGCATATCGCAATTTCGGGGTTTTCGATGTCAAGAGATTTTGGCATTACAAAGTCCCGATCGTCGATGCCTCTGCTGACGTCACTCGTGGTTTGACACGTGTTAGATCCTGCCACGTGTCACTCTGATTCGTGACTTGCATGTGCCCGAAGAGTTAAATCTGCCTAACACCTGTCATTCCCTAGTTGTGCCACGTGTCCCTGGGTGACGTGGTCTACCATCGTGAGTTGGATCAACGGTCTAGATCTCATGTTGATCTGACGGTGCAGATTCAGTCGGGATTTCGCATATCGCGAAATCAGGGTTTTCGTTGCCTTGTGTTCTTTGCATTATGAAATCCCGATCCCCGAATCTCCGATGAAGCCTCCTGGCTGCCACGCGTCCATACGAATGAACGGTCCAGATCCCTGCTTGATTTAACGACTGCGATCAAATCGCGTATCGCGATTTCGGGGTTTTCGTTGTAGAGTGAACTGAACATTTCAAAGTCCCAATCGCCGAATCTCCGATGGAGCCTCCAGACTGCCACGCGTCCACATGAATAGACGGTTCAGATCCCGTCAGGATTTCACCTTGGCTTTAACGGCTGCGATCAGATCGCATATCGCGATTTCGGGGTTTTCATTGTCATTGTTCATGAGACTCGTGAAACTCTGATTCCCGATTCTTCGATGAGTTATCTCTCTCGCAACTTCTACAGATCTAACGGCCCTCGTTCTTTCGGGAAATTTGAATGAGATCCTACGGTCACTGACTCTTCTCCTCCCGATTATTGTTGCACTGCTATTCATTTCTATTGTCATCATTGCAACCATGACTGTACTTGCCATCAATGACAAGTATACGCTAATTTGCTTTCTGTTAACTGAAATTACCAACACATCATGTACATTTCTTGTTGGAAGGCCCTTAGCTCTCTTAAGCTCAACATATATGAAAAACTATGGAAGGAATTCGACGAACACATGTTCCCACCCCATGGAATAATCATCGCCTTACCCATCGAGTTAGGTGGTAATATTGTCTTTGTTTATGTGGAGGTTGTAGATGCACCTCGTGAGAAAAAATTGTTACTCGTGCATCCCTCGTTCTACGAGATGATTGCAGTTGTCTCGTCAACATTCATGGTCCTACACTTCCATCATCAAGGGAAATTTATGATGATTGTTCATATTGCATTCTCTACCCCAGACCTTGGATCCAATGTGGGGTCAAATGTACCCTTTTTGGGTTATACCACGTAGTATTTTTTCAATGTCATTGCGAGGATGTTCAAATATCCTTCACTAATGGGAATTTTCCCCCTTCCCCCTCCATCTCCCGCTACAAACATCGCTTCTATCAACATGATTTTTTCATCTACCAGTGGATCCCTTAGGTCTATTGATCCTTAGGTTGTACCTCATTTCAAGGATGTTGAGTTATATGGAGCTTCCATGTCACTCACCACAGTCGATATTGTCGATCCGAAAATCCCATCAACATCCGTTAATATTGGTCAACCACTCCATCCTCATATGGAGTGTGATAAGCCTACTCCCATATGAGTTGTTGACTCTCCAAGTTCACATGACATCCTAGATTTTGATTTGCCTTCAGAAGAGGCCATCCTAGAAGTCATGGCTTCCATAGAAAATCCAAAGGATGAGGTGATGCATCAATCATCTTTTCCTCATTTAGAGCTGACGAGAGTTAGTGTGATGAGTCTCGATCTAGGACCAGGGGAATTTGTTGGGGCATCCAATAGACCTCCTAGTATTAACCCATTTTCTCAACCCCTTTTCTCCTTGGTCATATTTTTAAGAACTTTGCACCGAATTATTTGCTTCTCCTTCAATCGAATATTCACATTTCGTACTCCCTTTACGTCTTGATGCAACCCATCAAGGAGCTTCCCTATCTCACGAGACTACTCATAATGAGTATCTTTGTATGCAGAAATTTGATCCTGTGTCGCATGGCCCCAACATGGTGAGCCATATGATGATAACAATGACTCATGAGTTCATTGATGATGGAAAATATCCTTGGATTGAGACTAGAATTGGCTTCTAATTGGCATAAAACATCAATATGTGTAGTTCCCTGTACATAGGTGTGTGGTGTGAGTGCTTTTTGTTTTGCATTTATGATATCCAAAAAATCCAAAAATATTTCCTTTTGAGATTTCACTATGCATTTTGACCCTCAGAATATAGTTTACATGTGTTGACAGGATTATGGGGAATTTTTTGTGAAGATGACGTCTTCCACTACACTTGAGGTATATATTCCTAAACTGGCATATAGGGATAGTTTTTTCATTGCATTTCCCACTTTGCATTATTAACCATCCATGCCACTAGCATTATGCATTAGGTTCAAACGAGGTCGGTTGCGAATTTAGCCACTCCTTTTGCATGGTGTAACTGGTTCGGTAGTGCCTACCCTTCATGGGTGCCCTAGTTATCACCTGGATTTTCATTTGGTTCCCATGTTGTGATTTTCCCATAGGCCTGAGAGCCCTCCTTAGCCCTGCCATGACTTGAAGATTGAGCCTCATTATTCTCTCTTCGTATATCTTCTAGCCACATCCAGTGGGGGTTCCTGAAAACTCTTTGTTGTTTCTTAATGGTATCCTATGCATTTGATGCTTGCATCATGCCTCCCACCGCTGCATTATTGTTTTCCCAGATCAAAATTATCACTATTGCAGTAGCCTTGACCATTAACCTCTTGTATTATTTGGCTTTCACTTTTCATCCACCTACCTAGGGAGACGACAACTACTAAGAGTGGATCTCACTTGCCTGTACCATTTGCATTCATATTTCTTAGGTTACTTCTATGCGCTTAGAACATAGGAGCATGTTTTTAAGCCATTCATTCTCTCCCTCCGAGTATACATTTATCTCTTTTTTGGACTCACAAAAGGACACAGAAAAGGAGAATTCAGAAGGATTGTTATGTTATTCAATTGAAGAGGTGCTTGTTACATCCATCACAACCAGCAGTGAGAGGTTCCTAGCCTCACCAAGAAGATAAAGGAGGATCAAGGAGCAAGGAGTCAAGGGAGGATGCATGTTCATCAAGGTATGGCATTGTATGTATTATCTATGTTTTAATCAATAGATCATTGGTTTTCCTCCACATCATTTGTGTTCAGTAAATGAATGTTGAGGTTTGATTCATTCTATCATAGATTTCATTAGAATCAAATTAGATCTAGGATTCTAATCCCAGGTAGAGAGGTATTGCTTGTCTTTTGTATACAAAAAATAGGTTATGGAGATTGGAACTGGATTTTTGAGTCTACAACATCCAAGTTTATGAAGGACAACCTACAAATGGAGGTATGCAATACCCACCCCTCCTTAGGATATTGATGAATCCATATGTTTCAATCTAGATCTATGGAAACCATAGGAGTATAAACCCTATTCTATCTAGGATAACTAGGTTGATCCTAGGGAGATCTTGTTGACTATTCAGTGAGACCCATGTGAGATTTTGTCCCATAACAATCCCTCAAGACAAAAAAAACACTGCTTATAGCAAGAAACTTGAACCAAAAATATTCATTACTTCAAAATTTGAATTTACAGTTTTATAGTAGCAAATAGATGAATGAAAATACTAAAAAGGGGACTTTCCTAACCTATCAACTATGCTTCTTATTATACTTGAAAATAAGTTCTATCTAAGCCTTCCAATTAATCCCTTGATTGATGGAGGTTGCCCCAAAATATCCTAAAATTGTGCATCATATTTTATGGGATTAGATTCCCTCCTAGACAATTTGAATTTCCTCGATCAACCGAAATTAAAATTTATTGGGGTCATTTAATGCTACCTCTAAGTGTTGGCAACTTCTAAATAAGGTGAAGGGATAAGATCCCTTAAAAATCTCAATAGCCATCAAGTTTGTTTGGAGCCATGACTGAGGGGGTTCAATCTTGTCTTGGTGATTTGATTTCCTACACTTCTTAGCCTTTAGATAATGTTAGTATTCACATGAAATACATGCATAAATCCTCAAAACCATTCAATAACAATGTTCATCACATTCAAAATCAATAATTTAAGAAAAACATGCATAGGTATAAAATCAAATGTCACAATAACCTCACCAATCATTAAAAAGCATAATTGTTTTGCATGAGAGTCTAGTCTTAGAGGAAAATGAATGAATTATTTATAAATGATGGGCTTAATAAAAGGAATATGGAGTTTTGTCATTAACCCGCAATTTGGTCTAAGACAAGAGGAAACCACAAAAGAATCTGGGAAAAAGAAAAACATAGGAGGAAAGGCAAATATGAAAGAAAAAGAAAAAAAAACACGCAAGAAGGAAACCATATAAGAAGCAAAAAAAGAAATGTCTACTAGGACAAAAGAGGATACAAGTATCAACATCATGATTTTCTTAAAGTATTGAGAATGAATGTGATGAGAATTGTTCGTAAATGGTTTTGAGGATTTATGCATGTATTTCATGTGAAGACTAATGTGATCTAAAGGATAAGAAGTGCACGAAATAAAATCACCAAGACAAGATTGATCCTCCTTATCCATGGCTCCAATCAAAATTGATGGCTACTGAGATTTTGAAGGGATATTATCCCTTCACCTTATTTATAAGCTTCCAACACCTCAAGGCATCATTAATGTGTTAGAAAAATAGGATCATGGAGCAATAAAATAAAACAAATGCGGAAATAAAACATAGAAGATACACAATACAATAGAGACACAGATATACGTGGTTCACCCTGTGCGGGCTACGTCCACCAGAGAAATGGTCAGGTCCTTCCTTTATTATTATCCAGCAAATGAAGGGATACAACCTACAACACGCCCATTGTAACTTCCTCTTCTTTCTCTCACAATATCCTCACTCAGAATACAATATTCACAATGATACATGGTCGCAATACATTTCCCTCATAAAAGAGGGTTTCCTTCTAGGGAAAAAACCCTAACATAACTTCTACCGTCAGATTTGTGACCTCATTATGAACGGTCCAAATTTACTATGCAATTACAATGCACATTTACAAGCCAATTTTTCCTTCAGGGGCCCACTTTCCCCCAGACTCCGTAGGGGGGGCAAGCCCCCCCTGCACTCCCCCGCGTGGAGGAGTGTACATTCTTCCTAGGTGTAAAGGCTTCATGGCGTATAAACACTACTAAAAACAAAGGCCTCTGAATCAAGAAGATAATCAAGCTCCACAACCAACATAATGGTCCCAAGCAATTATGATCTCAATTGATTTAGGCAATTCAAATTGTCTAAGAGGGAAACCAATCTCACAAAATAGGTTGCATAATTTAAGAAGATTTGGGGGAATTGTCCATCAATCAAGGGATTGATTGAAAGGCTTAAATATGACTTATTTTCAAGCACAAGAAGAATCAAATTTGATAGGTAAGGCGACTATCTTTTTTGTATTTTCATTCATCTCTTTTGTACTAGTGCTCGAACTGTTGTGGTCCCTACTCAAACCTCTGAGGTGAATTTGGTGCATTCCATGCAATGAAAGAATCCTCAACAACTTGGAGGGAAGAAGAAAAGAAACAAAAGGAAAAATTATAATATTAATAAAGGGATTGCCTCCACCCAAAACACCCAGGAGGGAGGCACTAAGCAGCAAAGGAAGAGTCATTTTTCCTACACAATTTGTGGGGACAACCACCCTACTCACCAAAGTTCTCGGAAGGATGAGGTCCATATTTTTTTGCACAATAGCAGGCACCCCAACATCCTACTTTATTAACCCATCCTTTCCCCCCTCAAACACAAAACATGGTTTCCATAATCCTACCCCTCCGTAAGGGGGCATGGTAGGTACCCCTCACCTCGAGGGGTCTTCCTTGAATGTTTCCATTTACATGTGCAACCAAATGGTCAATTTGAAAATGTGAGCTAAGAATTATGACATTCCTAAGACTTCTCATATTGCGCCAGAAGAAACCTCTTGTTCCCAACCTATTGGCCCTCTTCATATTGAGATGTCATATTTTGACACACCGCTTCACTGCCCAAAGGGTGTTCTTTGGCGCATGTCGCATAATCCAAACACATGGGTTGCCCACATATACAGTATTGTGGAAGACTTAGCTCATGCACCTTGTGCCATGTATATGCTCGAATTCCTTGAACTATGCCCTATGCAACGAAAATCCTTATTGTAAGCCATAGGTGGAGTTGATCCCTCTGAGTTGAGTAAGATGACCTTTGATTCTGCTCAGGTTACTCATAGGCTCTCCTATCAGGTTGCCTTCTATATAATAGTGCGATCGTTGGGAAAAAAATCTACTAGATAGTAGTGGATGAAGGAGCCTCGACTTCCATCATGCTCATTTCTTGTTGGAAGTCCATTGGCTCTCCTAAGCTCAACATATCTACAAAAATATTGAAGGCATTCGATGAAAACATGTTCCAGTCCCATGGAATAATTATCGCCTTACCCATCGAGTTAGGTGGTAGGATGTCTTTGTTGATGTGGATGTTGTAGAGGCACTTCGTGAGAACAATTTGTTACTTGGGAATACATGGTTCTATGAGATGATTGTAGTTGTCTCATCGATATTCAGGGTCCTACACTTCCCTCATCAAGTGAAAATCATGATGATTGATTATCTTGTATTCTATACCCCGGACCTTAGATCCAATGTGGGGTCAAATGTACCCTTTGTTATTATACCATACAATATTTTGTCAACATCGGTGCGGGGATGTTCAAAGATCCTTCTCTAATGGGATTTTTTTCCCTTCCCCCACCATCTCTCACTACAAACATCGCTCCTATCAACATGATTTTTTCATCTACAAGTAGACCCCTTGTGTCTGTTGATCCTTTGGTGGTACCTCATTCTAAGGATGTTGAGTCATATGGAGTTGCATGTCACTCACCAGGGTTGAGATTCTCTATCCGACAATCCCATCAATATCCATTGATATTGGTCAGCCACTCCATCCTCATATGGAGTGTGATCAACCTACTCCTTATGTATGGGTTGTTGACTCCCCAAGTTCACATGACATCCTAGATTTTGAGTTTCCTTCAGAAGAGGCCATCCTAGAAGTCATGGCTTCAATAGAAAATCCAAATGATGAGGTGATGCATCAATCATATTGTCCTCATTTAGAACTAACAAGAGTTAGCATGATGAGTCTCAATAGGGGCATTTGTTGGGGCATCCAATAGACCTCTTCGTCTTAACCCATTTTCACCTTGGTCATAATTTTTAGAACTTTCCACTGAATTATCTGCTTCCCCTCCCATCGAAGATTCATGTTTTGTACTCCCTTTACATCTTGATGTGACCATCAAGGAGCTTCCCTAGCTCGCGAGACTACTCACAATGAGTATCTTTGTATGCGAAAATTTGATCTCGTGTGGCATGGCCCCAACATGGTGAGCCATATGATGATAACAATGGCTCATGAGTTCATTGATGACGGAAAATATCCTTGGCTTGAGCCTAGAACTGGCCTCTACTTGGCGTAAAGCATCAATATATGTAGTTACTTGTACATAGGTGTGTGCTCTGAGTTCTTTTTGTTCTGCATTTATCATATCCAAAAAATCCAAAAATATTTCCTTTTGAGATTTCACTGTGCATTTTGACCCTCAGAATCTAGTTTGCATGTGTTGACGGGATTACAAGGAATTTTTATGAAGATGGTGTTTTCCGCTACACTTGAGGTATATATTCCTAAATTGGCATATAGGGATAGGTTTTTCCTTGCATTTCCCACTTTGCATTATTAACCATCCATACTACTAGCATTATACCTTAGGTTCAAATGAGGTCGGTTGCGACATTAGCCACTTCTTTTGCATGTCGTAATTGGTCTAGTAGTGCCTAACCTTCATGGGCACCCTAGCTAGCACATGGATTTCCATTTATTTCCCATGTTGTGATTTTACCATAGGTCTGAGAGCCGTCCTTAGCCCTTCCATGACTTGAATATTGATCCTCATTATTCTCTCTTTATCTATCTTCTAGCCACATCCAGTGGGGGTTCTCGAAAACTATTTATTGTTGCTTAATGATCGCCTATGCATTTATTTCTTTTGTCATGCATCACGTTGTTGCATTGTTATTTTCCTAGATCCTACTTATCACTATTGTAGTAGCCTTAACCATCCACCTCTTGCATTATTTGGCTTCCATTTTGCATCCACCTACCCAGGGAGATTACAGATGCTAAGAGTGGATCTCACTTTCCTATACCATTTTCATTCATATTTCTTGGGTCGGCTCTATGCAATTGGAACATAAGATCATGTTGCTAAGCCACTCATTCTATGGCACCGAGTATACTTTTATCTCTTTTTCGGACTCATAAAAGGACACGAAAAAGGAACATATCGATATTACTTGCTCATAAAACCATGAAGGAGACTGAGCATACTTGTGTTCCTCTTTTGCACTTGTTAAACCATGAAGGAGGTCCAAAATCCAAAAAAAATAAATAAATAAAAGAGTGGGGGTTTTTCACCATTGGTCTATTCTCAAAACAGAAGCGTTATTCGAGTCACCCTTGAACATAACACTTGTTTGAGTCCTCATAATATAGTTGTGTTTTAGCTTGCCTAGGAGCCATATCAGTAATATGAGTCAAAGATACTCCTCTGACCGGTTACTCTTCTAGTCATCATGGAGAGTGCTTCAATGCATTCTGCATTGTTGCATTATATTTTTCCAATTATTTTTTCTTGCTACCACATCACCATCGTGTCTTCCTATATATTCAAGGGAAGTTTAAGCCTGAGTCGACCATTTGTTGTTTTGTTGAATTTTTGAGTCGGCCATCCTTGTGTCAATTGTACTTGGTGATACTCTCTCTTTACATAACCTCTCGGTGTATGTTTCAAGTAGATTGATGGGGGGATACATCAAGGCCCTCCTTCGACAGATACCTTCCTATCGGCTTCAACACATTATCCAGGAGAGGAATCTAGAAACTAGCTAGTGCCTTGGAGCTTGCAGTCCTTAGTGGCAGGCCTCCTCGTGATTGACAATGGGTTTACATCATTGACCCTTGATCAATTAATTCTATAAGTGTTCGACATTAGCTCATCTATTCACACTCACTAGATTGTACTAGGTACCTTGGGGCCATATTCATCATCGGTGGGTCCCCTCGCATTTGTTAATGATATACATCAATGATCAATAATCAAACAGTTTCTACAATGCTCGACATCAACTCATCTACTCACATGATGTAGATTCATACCATCGAGTTTTGGAGCGAATACCTTGGGGTTGGGGCCACATCATTCATTCACACCACCCCCTCCCAAGTTGTGATGGAGTATATCACTTGTATATGAGTACTTTGAAGACTTTGGGGGCACTCTCCTTAGTGTTCGTTGTCTTCCTGATATCTATATGTTGTTTCATAGATCCACATTGTATTTGTTGGTGGCTATGATTATGTTCATGACATATATCCACATTGTATTGTCTCCTATTGATGACATGTATCCACTGTGTATTCTTTTTTGGTCATGGTCTAGCATTTCATTTCATGGATCCACAATGTATTGTTTGGTGACAACAATCATTTAGAGTCTGAGTATGTCTACCTAGGGGGTGGTCTATTTATACTCTCATCCTTGGTGTTTAATTGCAATACTTATTTGGATTCCAAACCTCCTTCGCTCTTTCCTCACATTGCCTCACATGGAAAATATTTTATTGTAATGTATTTCGACCATCCATTCATTTCCTGACCTCATAGATTAGGAGGCATCTGCTATAGCCTTAATTTCCACATTATAGGCCAAAGATGAATCCTCACTAGACACAAGCGAGGATCATCACAGGTCAATAGTAGCTCAACAAGCGAGAATCCTCATAGGTCACTAGTATCTCAACAAGCGAGGATCTGTAAAACTTCTATATTCAAGGTGTTACGAGGGTATAGGTGAGGGATGAGTTGTATCTTTGTGTCAAGGGCCTAGGAACTCACGTCATTTGAGTCTCTAATGATATCTATAATATGTATAAGCTCTCCCAATCCTCCTCCAACAAACTATATAACAAAAGAAACTCTTGGGCAAGAGAAGGAGAATTCAGAAGGATTGTTATGTTGTTCAATTACATAGGTGCTCGTTCCATTCATCACAGCCAGAAGTGAGAGGTGCCTAGCTTTACCAAGAAGCTAAGGGAGGATCAAGGAGAAAGGATTCAAGGGAGGATGCATCTTCAACAAGGTATGGCATTTTATGTATTCTCTATGTTTTAATCAATAGATCATTGATTTTCCGCCACATTATTTGTGTTCAGTTCATGAATGTTGAGGTTTGATTTAATTTCCTACACTTCTTAGCATTTAGATAATGTTAGTCTTCACATAAAATACATGCATAAATCCTCAAAACCATTTATCTAATAGGTATTACATTTCGCTAATAGGTCTTACATTTACTTTTATCCCTTTTTATCAATGCCTTTATAGGGTTAGTCTCAAAAAATCAAATAAGATAATAGGTAGACATGCAATTAGTTTTAAAACACTATAGTCATTTGAAGGGAATTTTTTCTTCTATTTCCATATCACATCATCAACATATGATAGGATTTCCTTTACAAGTCAATGACGAGATCCATATCAACTTTTATTCTTCAGAAGCCAATTTGGCATGCACAGCAGCCCTTGGCCTATTATGCATGCCAAATTGGGTTGTTGTGCATGCCAATTTGGCATGCACATTAGGCCTATGGTTGTTGTGCATGCCAAATTGGCATGCACAATAGGCCAATTAGTTCATTCCAATGAGAAGTGATATTTTGTTTTATAGTTCTTGAGTAGTTTTCATCTTCAATTGCACCATTCTTAAAATTCATTTTCCCTCTTGTTTGTGTGGCTAGATATTCACTATGTTACCTTGACCAATCAACACTAAAACTATTATCATATTATTGTCAAAATTTACCAAAAGAAAACCACCATTCAAACACACATCATAAAATAAATGATGCCATGCATAAAAGTATATGTTGTAATAATGAATTTAAATAAGAAAACAAGATATTTCTAACTACCAGTTACTCCTCCCACATGATACAAATTTATACCCAGGTACAAGTATGTACCATAACTCATTGATTGACCAATTAAGTATGTGGGTTGCACCAACTAGTTGTCACATTGAACTAGCCAACCCAACAAGCTTCTCAAGGTGACATTGACATAAGTTGAAAAGTTGGCCACCTAATAATCCAATCTATGTATAAAGGTATCATTCCCCTTTCCAAAGGTGGGTGGCATTTTTT
>ML830859.1:71673-88310 GCA_009831015.1 Picea engelmannii | reverse complement strand
GCACAAGAAAAAAACCTATTTGACATTTCGAATATAATCCCCTACACAATAGACTATGTTCATATCATAAAGGGTCAAGAGAATACACCCTTAATGAGAAGGTTATAGGCCTAACATACGGTTATTATGCATTACTTTACATTGTCGAACAAAACCCTTGTGAGTAATGGTTGTGTTTAGAACTTTTTATTATTATCATCATAATCGTTTTTAGATAATAAGCTCATCGATAATGAACTATTAGTCATGCCTTAACTAAATGATAACAACTAGAGTTTGATGGTCCTGTGTATCATGCCTTGAAGGAACTGTCCTTTTCTAGCATTAACTTAGTATGAATTCGAAGGGTTCCTATCAGTCGTGAGTTAAAACCTATGTTCAACCCATTAATGGAGACCCTGCAAGAGGTAATCCTGAGGTTATCACTATAACTTGCATACAATATGATTGTGCCATCTCTGTCCCATCATATGGATAGAGACAGTATTCGTACTTCCACCATTTACTCTACACATTAATGGTTTACAGGACTAATGTGGATTTTCTATTTGAGACTTTAGTGTTAACTCTGTGTTTGTTTCTTGGTGAGGGAGGTCGGTGAACTGGAGAACTTTAACCAATGGAAAACACACAAGGCTACATGACTTGCATGGTAAGGCCACGACATGCTTATGCTTTTAGTATTCAAGTGGAATTTTAGGGGGTTTTTCTATAGCGAAAACATCTCTGCAACTACTATTCTTTACGATTTTCCATTGAAGGTTTCCCCTCCATTGTTCTTTAACTTACTAGACTAATTCCTCTTGTCATGGATATATATACACTTGTGATGTCCTAAGTATTCCTTCGTTGGGTAGTTACTCATATCTACAAAGGCCATTAACTTGTGAAGTCTCCTACACAAGAGACTCTCAGTTTCTTTTGATTTTTGGATTAACCACTAATGTACTTGGGGTTCTGTTAAATAAAAAATTATCCTTTGTAGTTATCTTTGTCTGTGTAACCTCGTATTTATTCATCGCGACCTATCTATCGTTAATACACTAGTGATGAAATCCTATTATGAGACCTCTAAAAGAGGGCTCAATACAGAGTATGAATGAATGCTATCATTTTTCTGGAAAGATTTGTATTCTCTTCATGAGATTCCTTCGTCTAGACAAGGTAACATTCTCCATTATTGTAACTTACTTCCTTTTAAAAGATTCGTCTCCTATTGTGTTTGCTGAGGATTCTATTTGGTTTATCCTTAATATTCGAGTTATAAACTTATTACATTTGACCTTCTGTTGAACCTTACATACTCGGATTTAAGGGGATGAAATCGTAGGTCCACTCTATAGTTAGAGTGAGGTTTCCTTGTCTGTTGTGTATATTTTCTTTTTAATCCAGGATATTCTATTCACCTTGTCTGTGCTTATACAAGTATAGATACTAGTTACAATTTGTACTGTGTAAGTTATTCCAAGTATTTATTGATTAAACAAATTTACCTTTATTCATTAACGGAATTTCACTTATTCATTGTTCTGAGAATCTAGTAATTATTCTATCTAGAAACCTTTGTTTTCATATGAAGAACATAACAAGGATTTAGGTAATTCAGAACCCTGATATGGTTTCGTTGTTTTTTCCCATCAATCTTGAAATTAATTTTTAAGCATGAGGACAAAAAGTATCCTAGCATTGTATGTGAACTGGATTTGTGTATTCTCTGTGGAGTACGCTTATACTCTACGCTATTTACAATTCTGGTTTTACAATTTCTTCTTATTTATCTATCTTTCTGAAAAGATTGATTAATGTTTGCTTTCTATAATCTAATGATGGGCCCCTTTTTGATCATGAGGGTACCCAACAGGCGATCCTTGGCCCCTCCACCCCTTTCAGGTCTGTGGATGGCATTCTCATTGATGCAAGGAGGAAGGATGACCTTTACTTCAGAACTGCAAGCTAAGTCCAATCTAAATTTTCATTTGCATTGTCTCTTTTTGTAAATATTTTACCCTGGTAAATTTATTCTACATTCAACATATGGAATTTTGTTGCTTCCAACTAAATACTAACTATAATTTCTTCGTCTTCTTATAGGATTTGTGCGTAATGAAGTCTTTGGATTCTAGGGAATCATCTTATGCAAAAGGTACTTGGGTTCCTTTTCACAGTGCTCTCAGAGTTTATTATTCCAGGTTTTATCAAAAGAAACGGTTATGTCCTAGAATACTGTTAGCGTGGAAATTTAAACCCGACTCCTATAACAATTGGTTAATTGTATATTCAGTTTTTCAATAATGTTTGACTATTGGAAATTTATAACGCAATATTTCATAGAGTTGCAGACACATTTGTATATTGGTTTGGTTCTGGAATATGTAATAGGTTTTAGATATTTGAGTCACAATATTTCTACTCTCGTGCTATTGTAATGAAACATCATTGTTAGTTATTTATTCCAGGCCTGTGGTTACACAAATCCTCTATTCTTTTGGTTAAAAGAGTGTACATATGTCCCCTCGGTCATGTGAATACTGTTATGAAATGTGAGCAGTCTCTGTCCTATGAATTGTATAAGTTAAAAAGAAAACTCCTATTGTGTTTACTGTGGAAAAACTGACTATTTGTTTCCTTTGTATCATTGGCATCTGGTGGTATGCATACAATAGGCATTTAAGTGATTCTGGAATTTTGTACAAGCATCTATACATACATATACATACATACATACATATATATATATATATATATATATATATATATATATATATATATATATACTGTAACGAACCGCCTCGTTTCGACAACCACTCCACTAATAGGTGCAATATTTTTTTTTATTTTTTTTTTAGATGTGTGTGTGTGAGTGTGTACAAGGAACAACAACAACAACAAAATAAATGAGGGTCATAAGATTCAACTCTAATCTCCCCATCTATTTTATAAGGTAGGAAAACACCATTCCTATTTCAGTCGTACACTACAATTGTGATTCTATAAACAATAATTCCCTGACGTTGGTATGCCATAATATTCTTCCTTCTCCTAATTTAAAATTATCATCATATTGAATATATCAATAACCATCCTATTTAAATGACACGAAGAACAATTACCATATTTCATATGACATTATTTAAACCAGTGTTTTTAAAAGGAACCTTATATAAAGATAGTTAAATATCACATCTAAAATATCCACTTTACAAGTACAAGGGTAACATCATAATTACTTTATCAGCCCCTAGTGTCAAGGTTAATAACATCACCTTAATATTTACATCATAATTAAATATATCAATGAACAAGTAACTTCATGTTGGAAAATTACAATACCCTCACATATTTTAAAAGCAATGGGTAAGGATATCTATATTAAAATGATGACAATTCAGAAGCACCTTCTTTTCAAGATAATATAATAAAGTTAAAATATTAAATACATATCAATATTAATTTCATATTAACTACTTCAATAACCAAATAACTTCATGTTGGAAAAGTACAAATTACATCACATATTAAAAGGGCATTAGGTAACGATAATTATATTAAAATGACAACCATTTAGAATGACATTCCTCCCAAGATAATATAATACAATCAAATATTAAATACATATCAATTATTAAATTCATATTAATCACTTCAATAACCAATAACTTCATATTGGAAATGTACCATTTCCATCACCTATTTAAAAGGGTACTAGGTAAAAATAATCACATGAAAATGACTCTAATTAGTAAGGGCATTGGTTAAAGGACCGAATATTAAAGTTATGAATGACAGTAATTAGAATTAGCAAGAATTATATATTCCAAGCCACCTCATATTGAATTTAACAATATTCATCATAAATTAAAATGGCAATCTAAAGGAATAAAATTTAATGACAAAGTAAAAGGGCATTATTGGAGGTGACCACTATCAGTTTTTAAATAACAATAATTAAAATATCAATCAATTTGGGAGGTCACTACATGGATTAGCATTATGATTAGGAATCATCAATTGAAAGCATAATATATACCATAGTCTTAAAGGGGCAATCTTATAATATGATAAAGTTTAAAAGGACAAAATAAAAGGGCGACTGCTGGAAATAATAACCATAAGAAAGGGCGTAACCCAATCCTACCATTCCTAACAGAATTATAAAGGAACAATACAGTTAGAATTTTAAGCCATAGAGATTTAAATTTATGGGATACCTAGTCATTAACAGTCGTGGCCATATTCCAGCTAATAAATTATTTTACATGTAATGCTGTAATTAGAAAGACAATGAAATTAAATATAACGAAGGTTTGGTCATCGTAGGGTTCTATCTTCCAGATCATGCATGGTAGGCATTTTTCAAGAAGTCATGTTACAGCACCATAGAATAGTGATGTAGTTATAATATGGAGGACGTTGTAATATGGAGTCCCAAGGCGTTAGCTGGAACTATCTTCAGCTCTACTGTCCGGATAACACTCAAGGTTTACGCAACATGCCAACCATAAAATGAGGCAGGTGTGCCCCTGTACGCAGAGCCGTCAATTTGTTGGGTTGAGGCTGCTACGGAACCAGACCTGAACCATCACTAGCCCGAGCTATCTGGCAATTTGGTAATCTGGTTATCTGACAGTCTCGCAATTTTTTTTTTTTTTAAACTAAAATAAAATTAGCTGGCAATCTGGTAATCTCGTAATTCTGGCAGTCTGGCAATTTTTTTTTTTTAAATTTAAAGTAAAATTAGCTGGCAATCTGGTGCGCAAGGGGTTCTAAAGACTTCAAGGTAAGCATAGTTTAAGCTGCACTCAAGATTGAGACTCTGAAATGACTGCTCCAACTCTAAGACAACTCTGAAGTACCTGCACTGACTACGCCCGTACTGCTGAAACTCCAATAAACATAGACAGCGTCCATAGTGATTCTTGAGGAGATATGAAACAATTTATACCATCAACACGTTCAAAATTCAAACGAAATTTAGAACCCCAGTTTGTTAATGATTTACCCAAACAAAAATTAGAACCACGCCCAATAACATAAAAAAAATGCAGAGTATTAAGCATGCACAACGTAGACCATTTCAACAGTTTTTTTTTTTTTTTAAACAAAGGATCCATGCCCAGTATCAAACGCAGAGCTTAAACATGCAAACACAGACCACTCCAACAGTTTAAAAAAAGAATCCACGCCCAATATCAACACAGAGTTTAAACATGCAAAACGCCACTGCATCAAGTTGCAGTCTGCTTTGATAACTTTAGCCATAACAAAACCCATAAACAATGCAAACAAATCAACAGTTCATTGTTGCCATTCGAAGTCAAAAATTCCCACAGAGAATATCGGAGAAGGATATCCAGCACGTGCCGGGGTTCAATAATAATTCACTGAATTAGAGCGCAAAGATCAATGGAAAGCGTAGAGATACAAACATCCTATTGACGAGTTAAAGACCATGAGCCAGAGATGAAACAGGAATTTCAGCAGTCCTGGGATAGATTTAACATTCAAACATCAAAGGAAATGGAAGGTACCACAATGTTATAAACAATTTTTAACACTAGCTTACTTATCCAATACCAAGCAGATTTATCTCATAAATCACAGTTGCATTCTATTCTACCGATTTAAAAATCATACTTTATCCACACGCCCGCTTCGGAGACGTCCCGCGCACCGTGCCTTGTCCACTCTCCCTGCCGCTTCCGCTTGCCAACCGCTAAAAACACACCGGTACCTCCCAACCAAATGCTAGGGGTACTCTGCTCCCCCCTTAGCCCCCCGATCCGCAAAGGGGCCACACAAGATCCAGAGATAGACTAGCGTCTCAGCTCGCCTCCACTGCTGAGCTACCACTCCAACACAGCTGAGATATACCCAACTCCTCACAAGCAACCCATCAAGCCATAATTCGGTAGCGTAACGTTACGCTAACTGTTCCCCCCTTCTTCCTTCCTTTCCCCTCCTTTTATAGAATTTTGAGACTGACCTAATTCATAAATCATTCATTAATTAATTTTTAATGACAACCCTCTAAACGTTCTCCGTCGTCCAAGTGTCACTCATCCCTATGGTTCTCCAAAATTAATTTCTTTTTAATATTTAAAAGACTCAAATCCCTCACTTTCTCAAAATCACTCCTTAAATTACTCTTTAAATTACTCCTTAATCACCCCTTAAATTACTCCTTAATTTACTCCTTAATCACTCCTTAAATTACTCCTTAATTTACTCCTTAAATTCTAGTCTCTTTTATTCTATTATTTAATTCTCTCTTGTTATTTTTATTTTTGCACCCAAAAGATAATGCAGTTTTTAATCTTTTCAATATATTTTTAAATTCCTAGCTTTTATACTCCCACTCTTTAATAAATTTTAATTTTTCTTTATCTTTTACAAGCCATGGTTTTCACTTAATTTAGTTCCCTCGTTACTTTACCCCCTTTACTTTTTAAGAAGACTTTAATTAACACCTAGGAGGGTTTTAGTTTTCCCCCTAGGATTATTTTGTAGAATCTTTTCTTAGGGCTGGTCAATTTATCTTAGAGATGTTTTAATTCAGGTTTTGCTTTGAGCAGGGTGACAATTTAATTTGGGGAGTCGTTTTAAGAATTTTATCAGGCGTTAAGGTCTTAGGATCATCTAGGTTGTCTCATCATCATCATCATCCATTCGATGTTCCCTTCAGGACACACTACGTGCTCCAAGGGTGCCACTCACCTCATTTTCTTCTGTCGCACGACGTGCCCTTCAGGACGCACCACGTGCTCCAAGGGTGCCACTCGCTGACTTGACGGGTTGGTAGACTCTATAACCCCTGGAGTCAACACTCCCCCAGGTGAACTTGTGGGAGTCTAAGGGCTCTAAGGAATAAGGCCCCCACCTTATTGCGTGCCCCTTAGAATCATCGTGAGCGACTGTCACAGTCTTCCCTCACGGCATCGTGGATCCTCTCGAACTAGGTAATCGTTAACCTACAGTTCGAGCCATGGTGGGAGTGCTAATAGGCTGTGGCAGGGTTGTTGTCACACCTCTCCCTCAATCTCTCTGGAACTTGTGTGTGGCCCCTTTACTCCATATGTGAGTCTAGTCGGCAAGCTATCGTCAGCCTGCATCATCAACCATCATGTTAGATCATGTCAACAACATATCATGAAATCAATAGCATATCATCAAAACCACACAATATCACTGTAAATGAAACAACTCAAATAGCCCACTCCCTGAATCAATCCGGAGTCCAAGGGAGTTCCACCGATGCCTCTGCATCCTCAAGGTTCGAAACCCTGCACACTCAATGAAACTGAGTCAGCAGCACTTGTCTACATCAATGTAGTAAAACATCATGTCATATATCTTGACGCATCATGATGAAGGAAAATTTTTTTATCATCATAAAAATCCAGATCACTTGCGAGCAAGTGTCCTCAAAGAATAAGTTTGGTAAGTGCACCAGAGTGGGAGGTTACATACACCCCCTCTTGGTCTAAACTTCATCCTGAAGTTTCTGAGTATAAATTCCGTATAAATGTACCATAAAATCATAACTACCACAGTATCATAAGTCTATCTATCAAACAAAAATGGAAACTGCTGGCGCATATCATATGCGTCCTCCCAAGTCGTCAAGTGCGGACTATAATTGTCCCACTGGACCTTGACCTGATCTACCATTCGACGTCGTAACTATCGAAAGTGATGATCTAAAATGCGGACTGGCTCAGCCGTGAGCGCTCCCTCATCCGATACTTGCAAGGAACTCATGTCAATCACGTGTGTAGGATCACTAATATAATGTCTCAAAATTGATACATGAAAAACATCGTGCATATGCCTCAAAGAATCAGGCAAGGCTAGTCGATAAGCCACGGGCCCCTTTCTCTCCATAATCTCGAAGGGTCCCACGAACCTAGGAGAGAGTTTATCTCCCTTTCCAAACTTGATCGAACTCTTATGTGTTTTAACCCGCAAGAAGACTCGATCGCTGACCTCGTAACTATAGTTGACTCGGTGCGCATCGGCATAACTCTTCTATCGATACTGGGCTTCCTTTATCCTTTGGCTTATGGTTTGCATCTGCTCTTCCATTTCTTGGATCGCTTCTAGTCCCACCAGGACCCTATCCTCAAGCCGATCCCAACTCAAGGGTGTCTGACACAGTCGCCCATAAAGAAACTCAAAAGGCGCCATCTTAATGGTGCTCTGGTAACTGTTGTTGTAAGCGAACTCTACGAGAGGCAAGAATTCCTCCCAACTCTTTTGTTGGTCCATCACGTACATGCGCAACATGTCCTCCAAGGTTTGGTTCGTACGTTCTATCTGTCCGTCAGTCTTTGGGTGATACGCAGTACTAAAATTGATTTGGGTTCCCAAGGCCTCTTGGAAACTCGTCCAAAATCGTCCAGTAAACACCGATCCTCGATCGGATATAATCTTCTTAGGCACGCCATGCAGCCTCACAATCTCACTGATGAAAACTATTGCTATGTCCGGTGCCTGATACGTCGTACGCATAGAAATAAAGTGAGCACTCTTTGTCAGAGTGTCTACCACCAAAAAAATCGAGTCGTGTCTCCTTACCGTCAGGGGCAATCCAACAATAAAATCCATCGAAATGACTTTCCATTTCGATTCCAGAATGGCATGTGGTTGAAGTAATCCTGCCGAGTGTCTATGTTCAGCCTTTACCTACTGACACTTGAGACATCTAGCCACAAAGTTGACTATGTCAGCCTTCATTCCTTTCCAGAAGAACAAGGGCTTAAGGTCTACCCTCATCTTCGTAACTCCCAGGTGAGCCATGTAAACTGCTCTATGAGCCTCGCTCAGGATCAACATCCTCAACTCGTCGTTAGGCGGCACATAAATACGACCTCTAAATCTCAATAACCCATCGCTGTCAAAGGTAAATCCCTCATATTGTGGTACCATCATAGTGTTTTGTCCAATAAAATCCTTGACTTCTTTGTACCAGTCATCGTCACGCTGTAAAGTGAGAATCTTCTCACGTAGATTCGTTTGAAGCGGCAGCACTGAAAATATGCATGGCCTATGACTCAAGGAATCTACCACTCAATTCATTGTTCCCTTGATGTAAGTAATCTCAAAGTCGTACTCGCTAAGCAATTCCGACCAACACCGTTGTCGAGCATTCAGGTCGCTTTGCGTAAAAATGTGTTGTAATCCACAATGATCAGTCCTTAATTCAAATTTTCATCCAACCAGGTAATGTCTCCATACCTTTAAGGCATATACGATGGCTAATAACTCCAAATCATGCGTCGCGTAGTTTTCCTCATGTCTTCTTAGCTTCCTTGAAATGTAAGCAATCACTCGTCTATCCTGCATCAAGACTCCGCCTAAAACTTCCTTGGATGCGTCAGTGCATACCAAGAAGTCTGCATCCATGTTAGGGACCTTTAGTATCGATGTTGTCGTCAACAACTCTTTAAGCCTCCTAAACACTTCTGCGCATTTCTCTGTCCAAACAAACTTCTTGTTTTTCTTCTGCAATTCCATGATCGGACCTGCTATCTTTGAAAATACCTCGACAAACTGTCGATAGTATCCCGCTAAACCCATAAAAATACACACTTCTGTGACATTCGTCGGCGCCGGCCATTCCATAATAGACTCAACCTTGGCTGAATCCACAGCGATACCCTCGTCGGAGATGACATGCCCTAGGTAGTGAATCCTCGATTGATAAAAAGAGAATTTGGACAACTTCCCATATAATTTATGCTCTCACAAACACTGTAGTACCAAGCGCAAGTGCTCGTCATGCTCCTCCATCGTCCAAGAGTAGATCAAAATATCATCAATGAATACTTGGACGAACTTGTCCAAGTACTCACGGAACACCCCATTCATTAAACTCATGAATACCCCTGGGGCATTTGTCAGTCCAAAAGGTAAAACAGTAAACTCATAATGTCCAAATCTCGTCTTAAAAACGGTCTTAGGGACGTCATCCTCCTTGATCCATAATTGGTGATACCCTGATCACAAATTGATCTTGGAGAACACCATCACACCCTTCATTTGATCGAACAGATCGCCAATTCTTGGTAAGGGATATTGATTCTTAATTGTAGCCTTGTTCAATTGAGGGTAGTCAATTCAAAGCCTCCATGATCCGTCCTTCTTCCGAACGAAAATAACTGGTGCACCCCACAGTGACACACTAGGGCGTATCAGTCCCGAGTCCAACAACTCCCTTAGTTGCATTTTTAACTCTTACAACTCCGGGGTCGACATCCGATAAGGAGTTCTTTCTATCGGGTGAGTCCCCAGTTTCATATCTATAGTAAACTCCAATTCTCTTTTTGGCGGCATCCCAGGCAACTCTTCTGGAAATACGTCCGTAAACTCCTTCACCACTGGAAGGCATTCTAGACCTTCAGCTGCTCCTTTCTCGTTTAGCGCAAGGATTGCATAAATCTTTCACCCCTTGTGCATACTCTTCCGTAACTGTAAGGAAGAGATGAACCTCAGAGATACTCCCTGGTTCCATCCTACAATTACCCATTCCTATCCTTCATCGTCGACTAGGCTTAACCGTTTTGTCTTGCAGTTGAGTATCACCTCATGCGATTCCAACCAATCCATGCCGATCACGACGTCATAAGATCATAGAATCATGACATACAAGTTGACCTTTGTGACAAACTCTCCTAGGTTAAGGGCACAACCCGTAACCTTTCCTATGACCTTCTGTTTGGCTCCTGAAGCCATCTCTACAAAGTTAAACTCATCCTGTTCAACTACCTTTAACTTAATCCTTTTCAGCACTGCACCAGAAATAAAACTCTCAGTAGCACCTGGGTCTATCAAAATACTAAGGGTCTGGTCGGCGACAGTACCTGTCGTCTCGAGCACAGTCGACTGGTGCTCTGCCTGGTGGTTATTCACCACTGCATGAATCCGATGGGCATTGCCCATATCTCCCACTGTAGCGGGTCCGGCTGATCCGGACGCCCTGGTCCTCTCCACAGGACAATCGCGCTGGTAGTGTGGCTCCCCACACGTCCAACACCCCTTCTTCAGCCCCGTAGTCCTGGTGCCCGATGTAGAAGATGACTGCCCACCGGTCTGAAACCCTGGTCTGTTCTGTTGAACCATTCTAAACTGTTGCTGCTACGGGCGACGTTGTTGTTGCTGTTGTGGTCCTCGGTATGGTGTCCACTGCTGGGGTGGCGGTCATCGTGGGGTAGTAAAAGAGGATCCCCTCTGGAAGCCCTGATACCCCAGTGTGTGTCTCGCTGGCATCTGCTGCTGCAGCGCACCAGATGAACCCTGCCCTACTGGAGTCTTGGTCTGACCCCCACTGATAAGCTCCTCCTCTGCTATGAGGGCCTTTTGGATGGGGTCGTGCAAGGTTTGAGGCATCAAAATCCTAACCTTTGCATGAAAGCTTCCATTAAGGCCAAACACGAACCTGTTGACCTTGAGCTTCTCAGTGTTCAGATGCGGAGCATATCAGAGCAGCTCCATAAAACGTGCCTCGTACTCGGGCACTGTACGACCTCCCTGTCGTAATGCATTGAACTCATTGAGCTGATGCTCAATGAATTCCTCTAAAATATACCTCTCCCAGAACCATTCCTCGAACATTTCCCATGACACGTCTTCGACGGCCATGTTTAGCTGCGGTAGGAGCATCTTCCACCATAGAAGAGCACTCCCCTTTAGTTGAAAGACCGCCATGCGAACCTTCATGTTGGAGGTATAATTTCAAAGTGTGAAACACATCACCATATTCTCCAACCATGCTTCAGTGGATGCATCATCCGGGGCACCAAAGAACTCGGGAAATTTCACCTTCTCGAGTTCATGGTGAATGCTACCAGTAACGACCGGTGCATGCGGTGGAACCTCAGCAGGTTCCGATGCCCTGGCCTCCTCTCTATCCATTCTGCTGATCAACGCCTCAGACATGCGCTGGAAACATATCATCATCCCCACAACATCAGCAACTGCGATCTGCTCCTGCCCAAGGACCTATTGGCCTCCCTGGGGGTTAGACCCCTTCGGCGTGGATGTTGCTGGAGGCGTCGCGCCTCCTCCCCTAGCACCCCGTCGTCTGCCACCGCGGCGTCCTCTAACCATGATTACCTTTACACAAAAATCAACTCAATCAACAACAACATAACCAACAATAATCATGTCAATGGAACCTGTGGCGAATCCCAAGTCGCGGGTCGAACCTGCTCTAATACCATATGTAACGAACCGCCTCGTTTCGACAACCACTCCACTAATAGGTGCAATTTTTTTTATTTTTTTTTGTTTTTAGATGTGTGTGTGTGCATGTGTACAAGGAACAACAACAACAACAAAATAAATGAGGGTCATAATCTTCAACTCTAATCTCGCCATCTAGTTTATAAGGTAGGAAAACACCATTCCTATTTCAGTTGTACACTACAATTGCGATTCTATAAACAATAATTCCCTGACGTTGGTATTCCATAATATTCTTCCTTCTCCTAATTTAAAATTATCATCATATTGAATATATCAATAACCATCCTATTTAAATGATAGGAAGAACAATTACCATATTTCATATGACATTATTTAAACCAGTTTTTTTAAAAGGAACCCTATATAAATATAGTTAAATATCACATCTAAAATATCCACTTTACAAGTACGAGGGTAACATCATAATTACTTTATCAGCCCCTAATGTCAAGGTTAATAACGTCACCTTAATATTTACATCATAATTAAATATATCAATGAACAAGTAACTTCATGTTGGAAAATTACAATACCCTCACATATTTTAAAAGCAATGGGTAAGGATATCTATATTGAAATGATGACAATTCAGAAGCATCTTCTTTTCAAGATAATAAAATAAAGTTAAAATATTAAATACATATCAATATTAATTTCATATTAACTGCTTCAATAACCAAATAACTTCATGTTGGAAAAGTACAAATTCCATCACATATTAAAAGGGCATTAGGTAACGATAATTATATTAAAATAAAAACCATTTAGAATGACATTCCTCCCAAGATAATATAATACAATCAAATATTAAATACATATCAATTATTAAATTCATATTAATCACTTCAATAACCAATAACTTCATATTGGAAATGTACCATTGCCATCACCTATTTAAAAGGGTACTAGGTAAAAATAATCACATGAAAATGACTCTAATTAGTAAGGGCATTGGTTAAAGGACCGAATATTAAAGTTATGGATGACAGTAATTAGAATTAGCAAGAATTACATATTCCAAGCCACTTCATATTGAATTTAACAATATTCATCATAAATTAAAATGGCAATCTAAAGGAATAAAATTTAATGACAAAGTAAAAGGGCATTATTGGAGGTGACCACTATCAGTTTTTAAATAACAATAATTAAAATATCAATCAATTTGGGAGGTCACTACATGGATTAGCATTATGATTAGGAATCATCAATTGAAAGTATAATATATACCATAGTCTTAAAGGGGCAATCTTATAATATGATAAAGTTTAAAAGGACAAAATAAAAGGGCGACTGCTGGAAATAATAACCATAAGAAAGGGCGTAACCCAATCCTACCATTCCTAATAGAATTATAAAGGAACAATACAGTTAGAATTTTAATCCATAGAGATTTCGATTTATGGGATACCTAGTCATTAACAGCCGTGGCCATATTCCAACTGATAAATTATTTTACATGTAATGTTGTAATTAGAAAGACAATGAAATTAAATATAACAAAGGTTTGGTCATCGTAGGGTTCTATCTTCTAGATCATGCATGGTAGGCGTTTTTCAAGAAGTCATGTTACATCACCGTAGAATAGTGATGTAGTTATATTATGGAGGACGTTGTAATAGGGAGTCCCAAGGCGTTAGCTGGAACTATCTTCAGCTCTACTGTCCGGATAAGACTCAAGGTTTACGCAGCATGCCAACCATAAAACGAGGCAGGTGTGCCCCTGTATGCAAAGCCGTCAATTTGTCGGGTTGAGGCTGCTACGGAACCAGACCTGAACCATCATTGGCATGGGCTATCTGGCAATCTGGTAATCTAGTAATCTGGCAGTCTAGCAATTTTTATTTTTTTAAAACTAAAATAAAATTAGCTGACAATCTGATAATCTGGTAATTCTGGTAGTCTGGCAATTTTATTTTTAAAATTTAAAATAAAATTAGCTGGAAATCTGGTGCACAAGGGGTTCTAAAGACTTCAAGGTAAGCATAGTTTAAGCTACACTCAAGATTGAGACTCTGAAATGACTGCTCCAACTCTGAGACAACTCTGAAGTAGCTGCACCGACTACGCCCGTACTGCTGAAACTCCAATAAACATAGACAACTTCCATAGTGATTCTTGAGGAGATATGCAACAATTTATACCATCAACGCGTTCAAAATTCAAACGAAATTTAGAACCCCAGTTTGTTAATGATTTACCCAAACGAAAATCAGAACCACGCCCAATAACATAAAAAAAATGCAGAGTATTAAGCATGCACAACGTAGACCATTTCAACAGTTTTTTTTTTTTTTTAAACAAAGGATCCACGCCCAGTATCAAACGCATAGTTTAAACATGCAAATGCAGACCACTCCAGCAGTTTAAAAAAAGAATCCGTGCCCAATATCAACGCAGAGTTTAAACATGTAAAATGCCACTGCATCAAGTTGCAGTCTGCTGTGATAACTTTAGCCATAACAAAACCCATAAACAATGCAAACAAATCAACAGTTCATTGATGCCATTCGAAGTCAAAAATGCCCACATAGAATATCGGAGAAGGATATCCAGCACGTGTCGGGGTTCAATAATAATTCGTCAAATTAGAGCACAAAGATCAATGGAAAGCGCAGAGATACAAACATCCTATTGACGAGTTAAAGACCATGAGCTAGAGATGAAATAGGAATTTCAACAGTCGTGGGATAGATTTAACATTCAAACATTGAAGGAAATGGAAGGTACCACAATGTTATAAACAATTTTTAACACCATCTTACTTATCCAATACCAAGCAGATTTATCTCATAAATCACAGTTGCATTCTATTCTACCAATTTAAAAATCATACTTTAGCCACACACCTGCTTCGGAGACGTCCCACGCGTCGTGCCTTGTCCGCTCTCCCTGCTGCTTCCGCTTGCCAACCACTGAAAACTCACCGGTACCTCCCAGCCAAACGCTAGGGGTACTCTTCTTCCCCCTTAGCCCCTCGAGCCGCAAAGGGGACACACAAGATCCAGAGATAGACTAGCGTCTCAGCTCGCCTCCATGGCTGAGCTACCACTCCAACACAGCTGAGATATACCCAACTCCTCACAAGCAACCCGTCAAGCCACAATTCGGTAGCGTAACGTTACGCTAACCGTTGCCCCCTTCTTCCTTCCTTTCCCCTCCTTTTATAGAATTTTGAGACTGACCTAATTCATAAATCATTCATTAATTAATTTTTAATGACAACCCTCTAAACGTTCTTCGACGTCCAAGTGTCACTCATCCCTATGGTTCTCCAAAATTAATTTCTTTTTAATATTTAAAAGACTCAAATCCCTCACTTCCTCAAAATCACTCCTTAAATTGCTCCTTAAATTACTCCTTAATCACCCCTTAAATTACTCCTTAATTTACTCCTTAATCACTCCTTAAATTACTCCTTAATTTACTCCTTAATCACTCCTTAAATTACTCCTTAATTTACTCCTTAATTTCTAGTCTCTTTTATTCTATTATTTAATTTTCTCTTGTTATTTTTATTTTTTCACCCAAAAGATAATGCGGTTTTTAATCTTTTCAATATATTTTTAAATTCCTAGATTTTATACTCACACTGTTTAATAAATTTTAATTTTTCTTTATCTTTTACAAGCCATGGTTTTCACTTAATTTAGTTCCCTCATTACTTTACCCCCTTTACTTTTTAAGAAGACTTTAATTAACACCTAGGAGGGTTTTAGTTTTCGCCCTAGGTTTATTTTGTAGAATCTTTTATTAGGGCTGGTCAATTTATCTTAGAGATGTTTTAATTCAGGTTTTGCTTTGAGCAGGGCGATAATTTAATTTGGGGAGTCATTTTAAGAATTTTATCAGTCGTTGAGGTATTAGGGTCATCTAGGTTGTCTCATCATCATCATCATCCATGCGATGTGCCCTTCAGGACGCACTACGTGCTCCAAGGGTGCCACTCGCCTCGTTTGCTTCTGTCGCGCGACGTGCCCTTCAGGACGCACCACGTGCTCCAAGGGTACCACTCACTGACTTGACGGGTTGGTAGACTCTATAACCCCTGGAGTCAACACTCCACCAGGTGAGCTTGTGGGAGACTAAGGGCTCTAAGGAATAAGGCCCCCACCTTATTGCGCGCCCCTTAGAATCATTGTGAGCGACTGTCGCAGTCTGCCCTCATGACATCGTGGATCCTATCGAACTAGATAATCGTTAACCTACAGTTCGAGCCACGACGAGAGTGCTAATAGGCTGTGGCAGGGCTGCTGTCACACCTCTCCCTCAATCTCTCTAGAACTCATGTGTGGCCCCTTTACTCCATATGTGAGTCTGGTCGGCAAGCTATCGTCAGCCTGCATCATCAACCATCATGTCAGATCATGTCAACAACATATCATGAAATCAAT